>CAJVPU010000248.1:0-20007 GCA_910591775.1 Dentiscutata heterogama | reverse complement strand
AATAAAAATTGTTTAAAATTTATTATATACCTTTTGCCTTTAAATTTTATATAAGAATTAGTAATTAAAAATTTAAAACAAAAAATTTAAATCATGCAAATCTAAATTATATAAAAATTTTCTGGTTTTTTTTGCAACATACTGTATATATACCAAAACAGAGTAGTTAGTTTCAAGTTTGTCAGTATGAAATTGTTTAAGATTGGTAGGCTATGTAGTTGTGATCAAGTATCTAGAGAAGGATGAGTATATAAAAGTTATAAGTGGGTTATAATAGATTTGTCATAGCAAAGGAGTAATTGTCTCTCTTTGATCAATACCATTTTGGACATGATACAAGTGTATCAAGCCAAGATTGGTTATAACTTTATTGTGATAATTGTTAAGTAGATCTAAAAGGATATTAATGATAAGTTGAGGAAGGCATAGATGGTAGAGAGCATGTTGAAAAAGGTTGAAGTTAACTGAATCATAGGCTTTACTTATGTTCTGAGATAATAGCCATAATTTTTTGTGGTTGCAGTTTGTATCCTCAATAAGATTGTTGAAGATATGAATTAGAATAAATGTATTGTTGCCTAGTAAGACAATATAGTTAAAGGGTAAGAGGATAGGGTGTAGGAAAAAAATAGATTTTAGTCTATTGGTAAGTATTTTAGTATATATTTTTCTGATATATTTGATTAAACTAATAGGTCAGGTTAGGTTTAAGTTGCTATCAAATACATTGTTTTTTGGAATAGAATAGATTTTGCCATGTTTTTATAGTCATGATACAGAATTCTAAGTAAAATACCGATTGAATAATACAGTAAGAGCTAATATATCATAATAGCTAAGATGTTTAATCATTTCATAACTAATACCTGTAGGTCTGCAAGCTTTGCCATTAGGTAGTTTTGAAATAGTTTGGAAAACTTCATCTTTAGTAATTAATGCAATAAGTGGTATATACTAGTCAGTATTAATATAAGAGAGAGGATGATAATGTTGTTGCCAGAAGTTATCAAAAAGAGTTTGGTTAGTAGGTTTGTAGGCAGTCCAGTTAGAAAAGTGTATAGATATGATGTTTTATTTGGATTGGGTCAGTGATGAGTTGATTTGGTAGTTTAATATTAGTAATGTGAACAAGAAGTTGGTAATAGTCAAGTATGCTATTGATAGCTTGGATGAGCTTAGAGACAAGTGTTTTATATCTTTTTTCTGAAGCCTGGTTATTTTGTTGTCTGAGATGAAAAGAGTATTTGAGATGATATGCATAATATATTTGTTTCCATATAGTATAGGCAAGTTGTAACCAAGATTTAATACTATTGAGATCAAGTGAGGTGAGTGGGTAGAGATTGCATTTGGAATAGTTGTTAATGATTAAAATTTCTGAGTTGATGTGTGGGAGGTATAGTTTGGAAGAGTTGTAATTTGTATTTCTACTAAGGGTTTTAATAAGATTTTCAAGTTTTTTAAGTCCAAGATGAAGTGCAGTACACTGTGGGCTATACTGGTGATTGTAGCTCTTCTTTCGAGAGATTTTGTTAGGAATCATTTTAATAGCTACTTGGATTATACTATGCTGTAGTTTATGCCAAGTAGTACCTATACTTTCTTGGGTATTAGTAGAAAGGAGAATATGGTTTTGAATAATTAAATATGTGATGAGCTTGGAGAATTCAAGCTATTAATCTTCAGAAGTGGCTTTGTAATCAAAAATTCATTAGCTAATATTAGTATAAAGGCATGAAGATTTGCTAAAAGTATTAAGAAAAGTCCAAGAAGTAAGAAGGATTAGGTGGTTGCTAAGAGTGCTAGTTTTGCTATTATTCAAGTTATAAGAGAGAAGAAATTAGATATTAAATGTGTTGGTCTAAATATAGTTAATTCTACTGAACTTGGTATTATTAGACCAAGTGGGTTGTGTGTTATTAAAATATGCACCAATGTCAAACATATTAAAGCGATGTAAGAAATTAATGAGTTTGTATTTGGCTAAGGATCTGAATGCAGTGTTCTGTGTATTGAAGTCTTCTAAGATAATAGGCTATAAGTTAAGTTGTTAAGCTTGCAATATCTAGTTAATAACAATGTTTTGTGTATGATTGCATCTACTAGAGTCTGTAGAAGAGAGATATACAGAGATAATACAAAGTTTAATATTGCTTTTGAAAAAAACATCCAGTGCAATAGCACCACCTAGATATGTAATATAGCTATATATGTGGGGCTTGAGAAAGTTACGGGTTATAATAGCAGCTCTTTCTATAGAGCTATCTGAATTTGCCCAGTAATATATATAGAGTTATTGTTGCAAAAAAAGAATTTGGTTTTGTTAGAAATCTTAGTCTTAGTAATGCAAGCAATATCAATATTATGGTTAATACAGTAATCTTGCCAGATTTGTCTTTTAGAGGCAATGTTGAAACCTCTAATATTATAGATAGCAATAGTTAAATATAAGTTATATGAATTACTCTATTGTGGGTTATAACTATATGTTTTAAGAGGAACATATCTAAACTACCATAATAGATTTTAGAAAGGAGGTGTGAAATAGTTGACAAGTGAATAGTGTTCATAAGGTAGATATATATGTGCTTCTGTATACTCATTATATTTGTCTTTAATGTTAAGGATAGAAATTTTAATATAGTAGGGTGAGTAATATGAAAGGTAGTCATATAATTTGTAAGTAAGAAAAAAATGAATAGTTTGAGGGTGTTCAAGTGGGTATAGTTTGTAATAGAAGAAAAATTTGTTATAGTATATGAGTGGGTTAAATTGTTCAGTTATTTGGGTTATAGTTTCTAGTTGTAAGCTATTAGTTTCATGTTCTGAGCTATCTTCAGCAGTGATATACATGGATGATATCCAAGCAAAATTATTGAACATGGATAATTTTGGACAATGTCCAATGTCCATGTCCATATGATCTTCCCATAGCTAATAATATACATGGACAAATATCTAATCAAAATTATTGAACATGGACAGACATGTTCATAAACAATGTTTATTGTCCATGCATGTTATTGGCTAATCAGTAATAATTATTTTAATTAGCTAAAATCAAGTATTAATTTTAATTGTGTTACTTTATTATATAATAGCATTTTTTCTTTTATTTTAAGTTAGGTAGGATTTAATACATATATATTATACAGTAAGTAACTATCTTGCCTTTTACTTTTGATGCATTTGAACTCAAAGAACTATTTTATAATAAAAATCTATCTTTTATATATTTAGGACTAGAAAACTATATTTTCTAATTATTACTCGCACAAATATCAATATGTATTATGAAAAAATTTTTTTACTGTATTTAGGTGCTGCTAAGAAAAAACATGTTATTGGGCTTTTAAATTTATAACATACAGGACCCAATTCCTTAAATTCCAATAACAGGTTTTTCTTTGTTGATATCTATTTATTTTTGTACATTTTTGCACAACTAATTGTTATTTCTTGCAGGTATTAGGTACAAATTTTGTTTGACAATATTGACTTTCAAAATAACTTTTAATAAGTGAGAAATTCAGCTGATATATGCTATTTGAGGTTTAGTGGTTTCTTGCAGAGGTTCTTATTTCCTTCACAGCATATGTACTGTATATATATACGTTTCAAACTGGATCATGCATATATGTTAATTATATAATATTCTGATTTATTTAAGTTTAATACAGTAGAACTTGAATTCCTTCAGGTTTTAATTTGATCATATCAGAATCACTTTAATAAAAAAGTAGTAGAATATTCAGCCTAAATATTTAAATAGAAGATATATTATTCATATAATATTGTTTTCAATAAATTGAACTTTTCATCATAATAAGAATATGCATCAGGTTGTTCAGATTATTGTGATAGTAATAGTGATTATGTGTATCTAAAAAAAATAAATAATGACTTGATTATTAATTATTGTCTATATTTCCTGTTTGAAGCTAGATGTACATATCTTTAGTAAACTTTGTCAATAAATAAAGATAAAAAAAGCATTCAATGTGTAAATGATCTTAACCTCAGAACAAGTATAACATTCTGATACCTGATTGTTTTTTGGTATATTTAAACAACAACAATAGACATTTATTTTGTTTAAATGACTCAATTTTTTTTATGTGATTGAATAAATTATACAGATATATATTTTTTTTATTAAAGTCAAATATTATCATAGTCGCTATACTGCCTTTATCATCTATCCTTAATAAATATATTATCAAAACTAACAAAAAGATAAATAAAAATAATACTAAAGTATATTGTAAACCTTGTAAGAAATGATTGGGTGAAAAAGAAGGCTTTGCAAGCTTTTTTCCTAATAAAAAAGACCAGATTATCTCACATTTAAAGAAATGTCCACATTTTGTTGCTGAAACAATACCAGAAGAAAGAGAAAATATTTTTAAACTAGCTAATGACACTACAAAAGGAGAATTAATTAACTCTACAAAAGGTAAATTAATTAAGTAATTAGTTAATTAATTTATTCATTTATTCATTTCTTACAATCTATTCTTTTATAGAAACTAATGAAACTATATCTTCAATTTCACGTTCTTCAGCCTCAAAAATTATTCGATTATCTTTTGGGCTAATGGAAGATTATATTGTTAGATCTTTATCATCTTAGAATACAAAAAGGTTTTACCACCTTCTTTTATAGCTTATAGTCTCTTGTGGATGGGCGTTGTATTGAGAGAATAAACCTGAAACAGCTGAATTATTTGAATTTCTAAACCCGTTTCTTAAGCTTCCAGACCAGCATATACTTGAAGGAAAAATTTTAGATGATGTGACTTGTGAATCTGAAAAAGGAATATTAGCTATATTGAAAGAAGATCAGATTAGTAATACCCTTACCTTTGATAGTTAAACTAATGTTCGAAATAAATATTTGTTTAGTGCAGTAATAATTTTATCTAAAGGCAGACCTTATGTCTAAAAAGTATTGAATATAAGTTCAGAATGTGAAATACATTTGGAAGTAATGGAAAAAACAAATATAATGCTTATAGATTTAAATATAAAATCAATCAAAATTATAGCTATTGTATTAGACAGCGCAGGTGTTTACACAGCTACTAGGTATTTATTATTATTATTTTTTTTATTTTATTAAAATAAATAAAAACTGATTAGTTATTTTTACAGACATTGTTTAAGAATTGAAAAAAGGTCAATTATATTTCTTCTATGCTATACACATCAAATAAATTTATACATCGGTGAGATCTTTAAAGAATCAACTGATTTTAAGAAAACAATTGATCAAGCAGTCCATATTGCTATATATTTTAGAAATTCAGTTCATAAATTTTTTATAGCAAAATTAAAAGACGAACAATATGCCAAATATAAAAAGTATTTTACAATTCATGATCCTGGAAAAATGAGATGGAATAGCTTTTATAATGTTTGTTTAAGCCTTTTAAGATCACAAAAAGCATTACAGGTAGATTGATAATAAAATTTATTATTGTCTAATTTACATCATTGAAAGTCATTAGCATTAAATAGTTTTAAGTCAGGTCTCTTAAAGATTAATTTTAATAAAATACTTTTAATATTTATTTGCTAGATTCTTGTGATTAAGTTCGAACCACCTATTAGAGAAACTTCATATGCTGGAATGGAACCAAAATTAAAACATGAAATATACAAAATTATTAATTCTGCAAATTTCTGGACCAATGTTCATTATTTGCTCAATATTCTCCAATTGTATTATACTATTTTAAATAAATTGCAGTCTGATAGAGCTTGACTACACCAAGTTGTTTTAAGTTTAGGCTACCTTATTCAATTTTGGAATAGTTACAATAATATTCAGCTTAGCACTCAAATTATATTATGTTTAGAATGTTGATGGCATAAATGGAAGCAACTTTTATTAATTCTTGCTTGTTTTTTATATCCTGATTACTATATAGAGCAATTTAATACTAAAATTAATTATACTAATCTTGGTCTATAGCTAGTATATTATTATTGTACATGGTTTTGAAAATGAATCTAAATGGATTTTAAGAAAGTTTGATAATTTTTGTTTAAAAAAGTATCCTTTTGATACAAATACATGGAACTATTTTACAGGTGATATCTATAAATATTAGAGATTTGCAAGTTTGTTAACAGAAAAGCTAGGTTTGGTTACAACTCAAATATGTGTAAATGCTGCTACTGTAGAATGACTTTGGAGTTGTATGGGATTTCTACAAAGTAATCAACATAACTGATTAGTAGTAAATATATATAATTTTATATATATATTGTATATTAAATTAAAATTTGTATTAAATTAAAATTTGCATCAAATTAAAAACCTAAACCCTTAAATATATATTCAAACTATTATTTTACTAAATTAATATTAGCCAGAAAGAGCTTTAAAAATGAGCAAATTATATGCTAATATCATGTATAATCATCAGCTTCAATCTACAAGTTAAACATATCTATGTGAAGGTATTTCTGAGTAGCAGCAATCTAATATAGTTATCAAAATAGATTCTAATGAACAAACTAACACTAATATTAAATGAACTAATGCTAATATTGAACAAACTAATACTAATATTAAACAAACTAACACTGATATTAAAATGTCAACTTTAGCCTGTGAAAATAACATTTCTTCCAAAAATGAGAAAATAGATATATTAAAAAATGTAGAATTAGAAAATAAATCTTCAGAAAATATAGAATTAGGAGAATATATGGACAGAGAATTAGATGAACAAACAAATATTTCAAATTTTGATAACTATTTGCAAGAATGGATTGACATGTTAGAGGAAGAAAGGTGCCAATTCGAAGATGAGGGCATTGAAGAGAAATATGTGAATTATGAATTTCCTGTAAATGATATTTATCCTGTAGTTGACAAGAATGGGAAATGGGAATTGGGTACCCTTTTTAAAAAATTAGAGTTAGGTAAAATTTTAGATACTAATAATAGTTAAATAAAATATGGATAAGGTCATATTCATTCTTAGTGTTACATTGCTAAATTGTTATTATATATTATTTAAAATACAGGAAAAAATATTCATTAATAAAGGCTACATAGTATTTGAATTTGTTTTTTTAATGTCAGAGGACTTTTAATATATTTAATATGGTTATTTTATCAGATAATATGAACTTGGGTTATATTATCAATATAGATATAAAATGTTAACTATCAAGAAATGTTATTGAATAGCTACAAAAAGCAAAAAATAATAATCTTCAAAAGGTGATAAATTATAAAATTGTCATCTAGTGGTAATTTATATCAATTTTGATTGTTACAAAATCTTATATGCTTAACATTTATACTATATATATAGAATTGATGTTCTTTAGAAATTTGAAATAAAATTATTCTGTTAAATATTATAATACTAGCCTATAAAATTTTGAATTTAAATTTAATCTTGTCAACTACTTCTTTATCAATTCAGATACCATAACTTTGTAAAATGTAAAAGTTGTGAAATTGTTAAAGCAGTATTGGGATTTGTTTAAATGTGGTTATATTTGTCAAATATAAAAGTATAATTTTATCACTATAGATTTAAAGCTTTTTTTTATTGAATACTTCTATATAATGTTTTTTTAATTGCCACAATCACAGTTAAATTTGATATTCACAAGGTTACATGCATAATAATAGAATTTATATATACATATTGTTTGCTCATATTTTATTAGTATATGCATATATAAATAGTCTTAGCACAACTATGTAGTCTTATAATATTTTTATAACTTATAGGCATTTATTACTTGATATTTATGAACTGGTTTTCACAATCAACGTTGTATACAAACTGGAGTGGATACAAGCACTTTATAACAGCACAGAAATGACTAAAGTAAGGTCTGATTCTTCTTTTGGTCATGCAATCGCTAAACAATAGTTCAAGTCATGAGATATGAATACCGGCAAGAAAATCTTGATTTTGGGTTTTTTAATTATTACTAATTAGATTCGGTCCAGACTAATCTAATTTAAAAGTCCAGTTTAAACACTATACTTATAGAAATTTTTATTATTATTATTTTGGACATATATATTATCTTGAATATAATTTTTTTGTTTATAGATATGGACTGTCCATGTCCAATAAATGTTCATGTCCATGTTCATTGACATCACTGATCTTCAGGATTGGAGTTAGTAAGGAGTTCATTGTCATGTGAGGGAAGTATATGAGGATTAGATTGTTGAGAAAGTTGTAAGGTGTGTAAATCATAAGAGGCTAATGAAGTTGGAGATAATATCACAGAGGAAGTGTCTTCTGCAGCATTCACCTTATACCTGGCTCGCATGGTTTTGCAAAAACTAGCAACTATCAGATTATGTATTAGAAAGTTGTTTGTATTTAGCTCTTCCAGGTAACTGGGCTTATCCACCTGCCCACTTATATCATTCTTCTCTCTAACTACTATAAATGTATCTTTTAGAGAGATAGTGGCTGCATTTATGAGGTTTGTAAAAAATAGGTTTATTGGAAAAAAGACTTACTAAAAAATAGTGAGTCTGAGATAAGTGTGAGGATTTGGAAGTTAAGATTGTGTTTAACAGTAATTATTTTTTCTGCTTCAGAGTAAGTGTGTTCTTTGTAAAATTTGAAGAGTTGTAAAAAGGATAGTTGTTGGGTTAAGGTGAGGTCATAGTAGATGATAATTCTTGCAAGAAAATCAGTACTTATAATATTAGAAGCAATTTTTCTAATTGCTTCTTCTTTTGATAGGTTAGTTATTTGTAAATTAGATGCAGCTTTTTGTTGATAGAGCAGAAGTTGGTAAAAGAAGTTATTGCATCATTTGGTTGAAGGGAGAGTAAGGTTGTTGTTGCAATACTCTTTTTCAGAATCTTCTACAAGTTTATCAAGAAGTTTAATTGGTATAGGTTTGGAGAAGTTAGCTTCATATTTTGCATGGATATCAAAAATAATTATATCAGTGGTAATTAGAAGTTGGTCAAGTTGTTTGGGGTACTCTTTATAGGATTTGGCTAAAATATTTTTAAACATTTTAGATGTGTCATGTTTGTGTTCATAGACATAGTTGCAGTTGGTGTGTTTGCAAATGAGTATATAGTAGTTTATATAGCAAAAGCACTTGTTATATTGGTCTTTATAGCAGTGTGGTCTTAGAAAATTGTTAAGTTTGAAAGATAGCAGGTTTTTAAGTTAAGAAATAAAATGTTTATAGATTTGGGATTGTAGAATTGTTTTGGTATTATTTTTTTTAAGTGGTTCTTGAAATTGATGATTGTAAATAAGGAAAAATTTTTTGAACCATTTGTTAAAATAGTCTAGAGTTTTTTAGTGATGAGATAAAAAACTGTGTGTTAAAGAGATGCTAGCAAGTTAAAGAGTAATTGGATATTGAATTTATTATCTGAATTATAATTAGATACTTTCCATCTTTATTGGTGCTAACTATATAAGACGGTAGTTTATAGGTTTTAGAATAGAGATTAAGATTATCTGCGAATTTGTTATAGTCAATAGCTTGGTAAGTTTCTGAGAGATATAGATGGAGATAAGCAAGGTTGAGGCAAAATTGTATATGATTTTTAGGCTTGTATGGAGGAATTGTGGTTGGAGAAGCGAAGATTTCAATATAGTTGAGTTTGGTAAAAAGAATAGTGGTAAATTTAAGAGCAATCTTTTTAAAAGTGTCTTCTAGTATATGGTAGCTTGAGTATCAATTGTGGGATTAATTTGGTAGATAAAGTTGGTTAAGAATTCTGGTTTGTCACTAGCTATGCAATGGATGATATAATAAAAGCTAGCTTTGAGTAATTGTTTGTTAAGAGATGCTATTTTAAAAATAGATCCAGAGAAGAAGTTGTGAAGATGTTTTTTAAGTAAATTATATAACTCATATGCAAAAGGGATTTGGAGTTTGGTATAGAGCTTTATTTTATCTATAATAAAAAAGTTAGCAAGCTAGTCAAAGGTTGAAGAGAGTTTAGTTCAGGGTTTAGAAAAGTCTTGAGATGTTGTAGTGGTTTGGGCAATTGAGAAGTAAGAAGGTTCTATGTTGATAGATTGTTGTAAGTTAGATGAAGTAGGTGATTGTTGTACAACAGTAGAGTAAGATGGTTAGGTGATTAAGAAGACAGTAAGTTTGGAGATAGGTTGTACTATAATATTCTAAAAGTCAATTTCTATTATAGTTGGTTGGATGTGTGAAGAGGTAATATGAAGGTTGGCAAAGATTTCAGGTGGTTGTTGTATAGTAGGAGATATAGAAGCTGGAAGAGTAAATGGTATATATAATGGAGTAGAAAGGTGCTAAGATTCTGTAGTAGAAGGTTGTAATACAGAAGTGAAAGAAGATTGGGCCATAGTAAAGGTAAGGTCTGGTTGTTTAAAAAGAAATGATAGTGTTAGAATAAGAGTTGATAGTATAGATTGTCTAGTAGGTGCTTTAGGAGTTTCAGATAGTGGAGCAGTTTGAGTAGAAGAAAGTATAATATGTTGTTGAGGTTGGGGTTGAGGCTATTTAGAAGAGGTTGTGAGGTGTTAAGAAGTGATGTAACTAAAAATATTATTATTATTTTTTTTTTTGATAGTAAGATGACCTCTTTGGCCTGGAAACTCTTTATTAGTAATCATTTATTATTATAGTTAAAATAAAGATACAACTAGCCACATATGCACCTTTTGAGTACTTTTTTAAGTAGTCTGCTTGCAGGTTCTATACTAGATGTTATATCTATAACCCAACTAGGAAGTTACCTATTTAAACAGTCTGATTCTAACTATTTTTAAACATATCATACTAACTAGAGAACTACTAACAGCCTGTTCCACTAGATTGCACATACTGCTTAGAACTTCTTAAGGCTTATCCTGGATTTGCACCAACTAATTATTGGCTTGTATTTCTTTGTTGAGCAGATACACAGGCTATTCTTGAGATAAACCTACCAGAGCTTTCTCTATCCCATTTGGATCAATCTGGTTTTGCACAGTTGCCAAGACTCCCACTTGCAGTTAGAATTATTCTCATTTAATCGCTTTTGCCCTTATAAGATTTACTTCTAATCCTAGTATTCACATTTGGACTTTTTTGTTTTCTGCTATTTTCTTATTAGTCTATTCCTTACTTCCAACCAGTGATTCAGAAGATTCGATCTTGGCTTGGCATTAGGTGCTAGTGCCCTTGTCTTGTCTTGGTACATAATTTTTCAATATATATCCTTTTTCTCCAATTTGGTAGTTTAGTCCTTTGGACATGCACGGCATTTTTTTGTTAGTTACCTGACTTCCATAACCTCTAGTCTTGGTGGATAGGGCCTCTGCTACCGGTTTCTCATACCGGTTGGTCAGGGTTAGTGTACTCTGTAATACCTTACAGATTTTCAACTTCCTAAATTGGTGGTTAGATTAGTAAATTCCTTCACTAAAAGATCTTGTTGACATTTGGTTCTTTAATCTCAGGTTTAATTTCCAAATTTGGGTCTTTTCTGTAGTACTGTTAAAAATCGTAGCTACTTCTTACTTGGGTCTTCCCAAACGGGTTTCAATCATCCCAGTCACTTGCCTTTTACATGCCAAAGCTTCTATGTAACGTGGTGTCACTGAGATTACAGGTTCTAAGACCCAACTAATTGACAGATAATTGTTATTATAATGCAGGCTTATTTTTCAAAATCGTCATCTGTGAGATTTGAACTTTGAACCTACTATTTGGTGGAGTAATGACTAGACTACTTCACTAAGCTACCACACTCTTTAACTAAAAATATTATATTTCTAGACTATAATACAAATTATTAACAATTTTATAATTTTGTAATTAAATTTTAATAATTTTAAACTTAATAAAATTATTTTAATAGTTAAATTATTTAAAACAAATTATTAGATAAAAGTTATTTTATTTAAAGCTAATTTTTTAAACTATCTATTTTTTATTTTTTTTAAAAAAAAAAATTTGACAATTTTGTAGTTTACAAAAAATTATTTTAAAGATAGGATGTAACTATTTCTAAATTTTAATATTATATAGTATTATATGATTTATATATAAACAATATATTATTTGACCAATTATGATTAGTGATTCTTTATATAACTGGGGAAAAACATATAGCATCTAGAGAAATTTTTAGTTATATATAAAGTTAATTTTTTTTAAAAACAATTTGTATTGTACAACTTTATTATTATAAACAAATTATTATTTTTTTTTTTTATATATTAAGATGATCACTTAGATTATTGATATAAGCTTTATTCAGGTAGTTATGATATTACATCCATTTTACGAAGATACAACTAGCCACACATGTACTTTTTTAGGTGCCTAATTTAAGAGTCCACCTGGGTTCTACACTAGCTGCCATACCTGCAATCTAACTAGAAAATTATCTATTTAAGCTCTCTGGTTATTTCTAATGAGAGTATGACTAGCTATATATGCAACTTTTGGTTGTCTATTTAAGTAGTCTGCCCTAGGTTCTACACTAGCTATCGTATTTATAACCCAACTAGGAAGTTACCCATTTAAATCCTCTAGCTACCACTTTTGTAACATGCTCTACCCTAATACTCATATTATAAACAAATTATTTTAAACTATATATTATATAAATTTAATACAAATTAGTTAATATATTGAAAAGTTTTGTTAGAAGCACTTTTTTGTTTACTATATAAAAATTCAATATTCTATGTAGATTATATAAAAATTGATTTACGTACACTTTACTCTTAATAGCACTATATATCCTGGTCTTAATTATCAACTAATACAAACATAACACTTATTACCAACTTGGTGATTATTCAGAATATAATACCAATGCTAACAAATCTTACTAGAGTTTTTATTCATTATCTATTTATCTATTTACAGTATCTATTGGATATTCTAATCTGAATTTATTTAAATATCTGTTTTACTATTAATATCTAGATAATTATCTAAATATTTTCAGATTATTCAGATACCAATAGTAAATGAATATCTAGATAAATTCAGAAATGGATAAATAGATAATGGATTTATCTAGATTGAACCTCTAAATCTCACTGCTAAAACAACAAATACAATCTATCAACAACAAAACTTAACACTTCTAATTACTATTTGTATATTAATTCTTGCAAAATACAAACTTCAAAAGCAATACTACAATATAAAATACAACTCAGAGATATTATTACTAATATTATAATCAACCTATTATATATTATTAATAATATACATCTTCTCTATTATAATAATATATTAGCTTCTAATTATATAAAGATATTAGTAAAAAAAATTTACACTATAGTATAACCTATCAAATCCGGTATGCATAGTGGCCAAAATTTGTATCAGATTTGACAGATTATCAGATTCGAAAGGTTAATAATTTACTAGTTATATAATTATAAATGATTATAATTGGTTAGATTATATTTATTATATATAAATTTGTTATACAAAATATAATTTGAGCCAATCAAATTAATTTAAATTATTGATATATTATAAATATTTGATTTTTTAAGTATTATTTATCAGGTTTGACAGATTATCAGATTTGGTTTAAGGAATGAGCATGGTGGATCAATTTTTTATCAGTTTTGACAGGATCGGATTTGACAGGTTCTACTGTACAATTAATTTTGACAAATAGTTCAATTAAAATTATATCTAAATATAGCTTTGCTACAAACAGAAAATCAAATAGTAGCCTATTTTTTAATATCTACAATTTGATAATTAATCTCTTTAACAATTAATAAGCTCAACAAGTTCAAAAATTAAAAACTTTAAATTAAAGCTAATTATACAAAAACTATTCAATCTACTAAATCTATATATCTGTTATTCATACAAATACAAATTCTCTATATGCAAATACTTAACTAAAAATAATACCTACTAGCTTACCTGTACTACGAATATAACTAATTTCCAAAATTTCATTTTAGAAACTGCTAATTATTTTTGTAATACAAAAAATTTAACTATAATAAATATTAACAAATTTGTATAGACTTTTAAAATAATCATACAAGACATAATTTTTCTAATTTGATATTAACAAATTACAACCAATTTAGCTTTTAAATTTTACTACAATATTGCAAAAAAAATCTCAAAAAATATTTGAATACCTAGTCATATTTTAACATACTCAACTATTTTTTTTTTTTTTTTTTAATATTTAGAGAAATACTTCAAGTATAACACCTGCTCCAAACTTATTTATTAATATTTAAATGAATTGACATATGATAGTGCTATAAACACTAAATATTATATATAAATATTGAAACTAGAATATTAAGTTACAAACTATTTATCTACAGCTAAAACCCACCAGAGCTATCACACTTCCACATATGTAATTGATCTGGTTTTTGTACTTTCTTCTCTAACTGCTAATTAGTAATTAGGCCTGGTATAAAATTCTACTCCAGGTTATCTACTCGTTTATATAACTCTTACCTAAATAACAACCCAGTTAGCATAGCTAACTTGGGTAATCCAACTAATCTCAGGTAATTGCATCCAATAAAATTTCAAGATCTGTTCTTAATACTGTATATAGCATTTGTAATTTCAAGTGCCTGAAGTTAAAATCAATAATACTAATTTAAAAAATAAGATCTAATTTTGGGGTAGTTCAATTAGTAAGCCTTAAATAATTAAAGCTTCAACCTTAAATAGATGCCAACTTTAAGCATAACATGTCTCATGTACAAGATCATTAATTCTGAAAACTATTATACAGTATTTTATGACTAAAATCTTTAATTGTTTTTATTTAAAATAAAAAAAATTCTTATAATATAGGTAATCCTACTCTATAATCAATTGGTTTATATATTTAACTAATGAATAGCATAAGAATCTAAAAAGAATTTTACATTATTCAAAAATTTTTTTATGTAATACTAATCAATTTGCTATTTTTTTTTAGAAACAATATTTGAGAAACAGTTTCTGGACTAAGATGTGTTCATTTGGGTGTTATTTGATTTCCTGCATCTGAGAACAAGCATTCACTTGACACCAAAGTTGCTAGGATAGATAAATATTTCTTTGCTAATTTACTTAAATTTGAAAAGTCTTTTCCTCATTTTTTCCACCATTCTAAAGGTCAAGTTGATAGTGATGCAAGTAGCACTTCTAAATATTTATCCAGTTCATTCTTATTATTTAATGGATTGTCAACATCATTATCATCAAATATTGATGCAAAATAATGATTAGTTGAAATAGTACTGGTAGAAGAAATGGATTGTATAGATGTCATATCAGTAATATTATTGAGTTCTTCATGGTATACTCTTATTGTTTCTTCTCATAGATCACTAGACCAAGAACGTATTTTTTTAAGCCAAGAGTCTAGTAAAGTAGCTAAAAGACCAGTGTATTTTGGTTCACCCAATATTTCTAAAGAGAATTATAAATTGCTTGCTTAACGCAAGCAATTATTGATTGGATATCATAAGTTTCTGGTGTTTGAGCTTCTTCATTATCACTATTGCTATCTAATTATAAAAAAAAAAGGTAAATATTATTATTATATTTTGGTTGTAACTTATAATAGAAAAATAATTAAAAATTACCATATTTTTCATTAAAATCATCCTCAATTGAAGTTAAATTTGAATTTGTTGCAAATTCAAATTTTAAGACTTCAATAATAGGATATATGATCGACAATGTAGGATACTTTTTAGCACTAAATACTTCAGTAGCTTGGTCAAATGGTTTGAAGACCTTAACTAATTTTTCAATTAACCTCTATTCATCTTTATCAGGTAAACAGTGAGCAAGATTTTGTTTATCTTTTTTATTATCTAAATTTCGTAAAATTTTTAAATTAGCCTCTAACTATATAATTGCATCTTTTAGTTTTAAAAGCCTTTCCCAAAACTTATAAGTGGAGTTCCACCTAGTTGGGCAATCTTTAAGTAGACAAAGAGGTTTTGAAGTAATATTTATATTTAGTCATTCTGTATCTGTACTAACACTATCATTAACTTCACCAGCATCTTCTTCCTCAAAATAAGATTTAATACTAATTAAATTAGACAAAGATAATCTATCTCTCTCCATTACTCTTATCTGAGCCTTTTTTAATTTTTCTTGCTGTTTAGGTGAATCAAAAAAATTAACCAACTTTCTTATTTTTTTAGTTTTAGAGTTAATTTTTTTTAAAGAAGAACTAACTGTTAACTGTAAAGTATACGCAGTACACGGAAGCCAGGTAACAGTATTTCATAATCGAATAGCTTTTACCATATTTGCACCATTATCAGTAATGATACATACAATTTTATTTTCTAAATTATATTCAAAACACTTTGTTTGAATAAATTGATAAATAGATTCTGCAATATGTAGGTAAGATATTTTTTCACAACATAATAATACACTATGTAATGACTAGTTAGGAGTTACTCAATGACAAGTAACTCCAATATAGCCTTAGTTATTACATGAAGTTCACAAATCAGATGTTATTGTAGCAGTTTTGCAAAATAATTCAATTTTATGCTGAAAAGCGTCAACATTTTTTAAGTAACTAAATATTATTTCATTTCTTATCACTCTATCAGAAGGTGGGCAAAATTTCAGATCAACTTTTGCCATCATACAACAAAATCCTTTTTTTCTTGGTGCTGATAGTGGTTGATTATCAAGAAGTATCTATTTGACAACTGCTTTATTTAATTCTCTTTGTTTATCGCTCTTATGTGAAGTATCAGATCAGATCATTTTAGTTAATATAGCTTGCCTATTCTGTTGTATTTCAGATTTTAGTTTTTTATTATCTACAATATTATGTGATCTTAGATGAGCAATTATATTTGATATTGAATTGTCATGGAGATATTCCATTCTACATTTTTTGTCTTCTCCATTTTTTTTAACCATAACTTGACATACGTTTTTTTTTTCATTTTTTTTCTGAACTACTTTAAAGTATTTTTACACAAAACTTTTCTTACTTCTATTTCTTTTTTTTTTAGAACCAGTTAATATGTTTGTAATAGATAGCGTACCATTACTATCATTTTCACTATTAGTTTCATTAGTATATACACTTTTTTGAAGGCTCGAACTAGATTCTTCTTGAAATTCCATTTTTTGATTTATTGTAACTTTAATGTGCAATATAATATCAAGCAATTTTAATTTATATAATATAGAGGAAAAATGATTTATTATAAATGTAGTAATTATAATATAAGTGATACTTTATATTAATGTGATAAATATAATGTAAGCAATACTTATATTTAATAAGTATGTACGACAATTTTTAATTCAATAAAATAAAATATCTTCAATAATTCGAATCAAATTTTATTAATATTTATTCAAGGTAAAAAGCATTGTTTAAATATATTTTTAATTTTATATTTTGCTATAATTCTTTAAACTAATTTTCTAACTTGTGACATAATTAAATAATGAGAACCCTATATTTTCGCTACAATTATACTATTTTTTACTTGGGTCCTCTCTAATACAATTGCATTTCTTCAAATTTGAATATATAATTCAATAAAAGTTATTTTATGATATAAAATTCTTTCTTTTAAGCTTATTATTACTATTACACAATTTTCTAATTGCAATCTAATACAATCTTTAATAAGATAACCCTATATCTTTACTATAGTATGATTTCTTTTAAAAATTTGCTCACAATTATTCTGCATCTTTCCAATACAGTAAAGGTAAATATATATTTTCGCTATGATATAATTCCTTTTCTCTTAAACCAATTATCATGCAATTTTTCTAATGGCATCTTCTCTAATACCTGATATATTTTAATTATACGATGTCTCTTTTATGCTATCTTGGAAATGCATAATCCAAATAAGAATCTAAGCCCATCCTAAATTAGTTATATATTTAAATTTTATACTACTAAATTTTGCTTTCAAATAATGATTAATATACATAAGTACCAAACCTACTTTTTCTAATTCTACAAGTATATACATATATATGTACATAATATAACAAGAAAATAGTTTCTTACAGCAATTGACAAACACTAAATAACCAATTATGGTGCAATTGTGTTAAGTGGCAATAAAGTTAAGAAGGTTTTTGTTTAATTTTTTTAACTTGCTATTTAGTAGTTTCAATGTACATCCTATTGAAAATCGGTGAATTATTGTCAAAATAAAACTCAAAGCAACAATTTGAGCTCGTAATTGTCTTTATTATTTAGTATGATCATGTCATTATCGTGTGTAATGCAATCTGATTTTTTTATTTTTATCCAGGTTACCTGGGTAACATAACCATGACCTGATTAAGAAATGCTTATACGAGTTACCTGAGTAGCCCTTAATCTCTACTACTAATTAGTATTTATATATCTGCTATATTACTTATATAATCTACTATCTTAACTTTTAAATCAGTATGTGTTTCTCCAAGTAGGCACTTTTTGCTTCTAGTTTGGTGTGCCTGATAGAGAATTCTCTTAATCCCTATTGGTGTACTTTTCAGAAGTTCATATCTCAAGCCATGCAGCTGCCTCTACCCAATTAGATAAGTATCTCAAGCCTGCATGCTACTATAACTAGCTGGATTTTCTACAACTTTGGAACTCAGGTTTTAATGTTGCAAATTTGGTGATGTATGAATAACTATACTTTCTAATATAATGATGAGAAGTTTAGGCATGTTTCGCATATACTTCTAGTACTAAGTATAGTTGGGTGGCATCATGAGGCCTAGAGATTCTTAACAGATACATCATCATTTCTATTTATAGTGATTCTTGGCAGTTGTAGTCACCACTGCATCTACTTATATCAGCTATTCTGATAATGATAGGTCCCAAGACTTTTTAATATCCAAAGACTCCTATACAGGTATGACCATTGTCTGTTGGGTCTATTTATATATACATGCTTCCATGTTTCAACCTCTTGTTAGCTAGAGAGATCTATACAATACCAGAGGTGTTTTAAATTTGGTAGACCAATTTTTTACCACAGGTCCCTTTGTATTTCACCACTTTTCTCACAACTTCAATTCTAGTAACTGCCTGGTTATCCTTCAAACCAAGATCTCTAATGCCACTTTAGGGGTTGTTGGTGCTACCTATGCTAATCAAGGATTTATATGCACAACATTGTGTTATAGAATCTTCTATAACAACCGCTATTACACATAGTGCCAACTTTACACAATGAATCTCTTTCCAGAAATTCCTAATTCAAACTTGTATTTACTTGAACTTTCCACATATGAATATATTCAAGTATTTGTAAAATCTGTATCTACTAGGACTTGAACCTAAAACCTGCTTATGGAGAGTTAGGTGTCTAGACTACTAGGTCATGGGATCCCAACCTCATACTTAACTATTTTTTAAACTAACTATATATATATACAAATACTATAAACTAAACAGACCAAGCAATAACTAATACAAGAAATAAAACTATACTATAGGTCAAACAATATAAAAAAAAATAACAAAACCTTTTAACTTATTTTAGATTTATAAACTAGAGGTTTTTAATCTACTTAGTTAAAATTTAAATCTAGAGTAAAATAGCTCCATCTCAAATAATAATAATAATTATTTTTTTTTGTATTAAGATGACCTCTTTAGCCAGAGAACTTTTTATTAAATGCAACATATATTTATATAATTACAATAAGAGTATATCAAGCCACATATGCACTTTTGGTACCTAATTTAAGTAGTCTGCCTGAAGGTTCTACACTATCTGCTGTACCTGTACTCTGACTAAGGAGGTATCTATTTAAACTGTAACCGAACCTATTGATCGTAGGCGTGGGTTAACCAGAACGGCAGTTTGATCGTTTGTGTGTATAAAGAATGTATCTCTTTTTTAATATATTTATGCGAACGTAATGTTTATTTATTTATTATTAAGAAAAAGCGCGCCTTTCTCTTACAGAATTTCTATTCCTTTATATTCGGTTTTATCCCTATTACTAATACGATTATTATTACTAATGCTAAATTAACTATGA
>CAJVPU010000247.1:0-20021 GCA_910591775.1 Dentiscutata heterogama | reverse complement strand
AATTTAATATAACTTTAAAAATTCGAATAATAAATTTGGCAAATACACTAAAATTTTATTAATTATATAAAAAATAGATTCAAAATTATTTTGAATTAGTTTAAATAATTTCAAATTTATTTAAATAATCATTATATATTTTTTCTCTTTAATTATCCTATTTATAATAATGGATTTATTTATTGTGAAATAAAGCGATTTAATTTAAAATATTTCAAATTAGTTTATTATTATCAAATAGTAGATAGTAAAGTCTAGAATATTGGATTTTTTAAAAATATAAATTTTATTAATATTCAATTAATTTTATTATTTTAATTTTATTTAATCTTAATCGAATTAGTTCAAAATATTTTTTTTATAATATTGTACAAAATATTACAAAATATTTCGCAATATCTTATATTATATTTTGTAATAATTTTGTATAATATTTCATATTTATATATATATTTTGCAATATTGTATAATTTTTTGCATAATATTATACCTTTTTTACTTAGCATAATTTATTATGCTCTATTAAATTTGCTAATATATATAAAGCTAAGTATAGTAATTAGCAAAAGAAAAGATAAGATTAGTTGAAAAAAAAAGTTAATATAAAGACAAAAAATAAATTTTTTTAGTAAAAAATAAAATAATCAATTTTTTATAGATAATATATCTAAATAAAAGTTTGATCTTAATAAATTATTAAAAATTACTAGAAATATTATTATATATCTAATCTTTTTTCTATAAGCTTAGATTATTTTTTTACTAAAATTTTACTTGTATTTAATATTAAATTAAGCTATTTTTTAGTTTTAAAAGATGCTCTTTAAGCTCTTTATACTTTTTTTAAAATTATTTTACTAGCTAAACTAAAAGAATTAGTAGATATCTAAGTTAAATTATACAAATTTTCTAGGTCTTGCTTTTCTTTTGATAGATCTTTAGCTATTAGAGCCTTGTTATATATTTGAATAACTTAAGTTTTTCTATATAACTTTATACAAAATTAGTTTTTATTTAGCATAAAAACATCTTGGAGTTTTTAAATATTTAATATATTTAAAAATAATATTGATTTAGATTAGCTATTATTAATACAAACAAAATTTTTAATAACTTATAATAAAAAAAAATTTGTAAATATGCCTAGCAAAATCCAAATACCAAATATTATGAAATTGCTCAAAAATTTATAAAAAGATATTTAGGCCTAAAGTTAGACTATTTTACTGTAACAAAGGTTTTAAAAAAACCATGAACAATACAAAAATATAAAGAATAAAAGTGTAGATAAAAACCAGTATCATTATAAGCTTATTAAATTTTCAAGACTTGAACTTGCTATGAGAACTTGGATATAGCAAATAGTTGCTGCAAATATGCCTTTAAGTAATCACTTGTTAAGAGAAAAAGAAATTAAGTTTGCACACATACTTGATATTATGGAGAAGAATTTATCATTTTCATTTGGTTGAATTACAAAATTTAAAAAAAGAAATCAACTTCATTATATTACAACCCAGAAAGAATCTGAAAGTGCACTGCTTAAATCTTTATCAGAGTTTCAGTTATAACTGCAAGAAGTTACCTTTTGCTATTATCTTGATGTATTTATAATACAGATAAAACTGGTCTATTTTTTCGCATGCAAATACTTTCTGATAAATGTCAACATGGAAAAAAATTAGCGAAGTCATAGTATTATTTTATTGTAATTAATTTTTTTTAATTTTATAATATTTTAATTTTTTAATAGAACAAAGTACGAGTTATAGTATTACTTGTAGCAAACTCTACTAGAACACATAAACTTTGTCCACTTGTTATTAGACAATCTGAAAAACCCCAGTATTTTAAAAATATTAATATTTCTTAACTACTAGTGATTTATTATTCTAATAAGAAGACATAGATGAGATCTAATATATAGAAAAACTGGTTATTCTATATTGATAGTATTTTTCGAAGTTAAAAGCAAAAGATTTTGCTAATTGTTAACAATACACCTTTACACACTTCTTTAAACTTTACAAACTCAAAAGGAGTCTTAAGCACTAATGCTTTAACTAATATAACTATATATTAATTGCCACCAAACACAATATCTTATATACAGCCATTAGACACAGGCATAATTAAAAGCTTTAAATCTAAATATAAGCGATATTACTTTCAGCATGTTTTAAAGTTGTTTATAACAATATGATTTAGAAAAGAAAGTTTACTTACTTATTATTATATTTTTTTTATTATATATTTTTTTTATAATTTATTCTTATTGTATTTATTAAATTATAAGAATAAATTGAATATCAAACAAGCTATTAATTTTATTGCATATTTTTAGAATAGATTGAACAATAATATGATTAAAAACTATTAGAATTCTACTAGCATACTTTCAAATATAACTAATAGCAATGAATCAGAGCCAGATCAATTCTTTATGGATACTAATGATGATAATTACAAAACTATTGATCTTACTAATGATGTTTTTTTTTAAAAAAAATAAAATTTATTTATTTTATTTTTTTTATAAAATTGTTAAATTTTATTTTTTTAACAAAGACCCAATGGTAGTTGAACTTGCAAAAGATTTTAAATTATATTGAAGAATCATTGATGAACCTCTCACAACAGAAAATGTGATGAATAATAAAGAAATTCTAGCAATGGTTCATAAGACATTTGATCCTAAGCCTGCAACAACAAATTTTAAAGAAGATGAAGTACCTTTAGCACCTCCAGTGAACTTATCAGAGACAATAAATGCACTACAACTTCTTATTCAATTTCAAAAACAAAGAGAAAGTAATGATAGGTTTAAATCTGAAGAGTTAAATATGTTGTACAAAAAAATATACTATTTTGAAAAATTGAAAAATGCAGCAAAAAAGCAAACTAATCTTTTTTACTATTTCGATAATAGCTCTAAAAATTTATTTGAAGTAGGCTTTATTTGAATTATTATATAGTAAATAATACTGTTTATTATATTTATAATAATTAAAACTTTATTTAGTAATCTTGGTATCTATAAAGATAATAAGTATCTCAAATATTAGTAAAGTCAAGAAGAAATATCAGTAAAATCAGAAGTGATAATATATAAATTTGTATTTAAGTTATGGTTGAAAGTAATAATCTAGAACTATATCTATTAAGTCTAGCCATCTAAATCAAAGGCCTGATATAAATATAGAAAGCTTTTGATATTATAAATGGATTGCTGAATAAAATTAAAAAAAAAAAATTACTAAGTAAAATTAAAAAAATAACTTTGTACAAAGTTGTAATTTAAAGTAAATAACTTGTATATATAGTAATTCACTATTTTATATAAATAGATATTATTATTGTACTATTTTAAAGTCAATTTTATTGATTCTAAGTTAATATAAATTAATAATTCAAATGTGAATTTATATTATCATATGCTTATTAGTGCGAGGTGTTAATTGTTACAGGACTAATGATATGAAAATCACAACTAGAGATGAGTTTAGTTATAAATGGTCAAAATTACTTATAGCTAATTTGCTAAATACTAAGATGATTTTTATTTTTGAGCTTTTAATTAAAGTTGTTCAGGATTAAATTCTAGTTATACCAACTTATAAGTTGAAAGAGTGATACCTTCTCTGGAACTCACCATTTCAAAATTTGTACTATGACTAGTCATTAACTATTGGTTAATAACTAGTCATAACGTTACAAATTTTGAAATTTTAAGTTTCAGAGAAGATATCACTCTTTTTACTTATAAGTTGGTATGATTAGAATTTAATTCTGAACAACTTTAATTAAAAACTCAAAAGTAAAAAATTAACTTAGCATTTAGAAAATTGGCTATAAATAATTTTAACTATTCATAATCAAATTCATCCCTAATCACAATAAATATTTGAGGTTTGCTATTTATCACCACTGGTGATTATCACCAGTGTTGCTATATCTCAAAAATGTACTAAGTAAACGGGATCAGGTATTCTAAGTAAAAATGTTCAGAACCTCTAAAAACCTTACAAAAACTAAAATTAGGACCTTATATTAGCTCTATATTATATTAAATAAAAAAAAAATAATTCTCTAATTTCTAACCCTAACCCTAGCAAATCTTAGGACTGGTAATAATCACCACTGGTGATATGTAGTAATTTTCATTTATTATATACTATTTTAGATCATATAATAATAATATTGCTGATATACTGTATAATAAATATAATGTAAACATATTTAGCAAAAAACATAGGTTTCTGTAAAGTCCTCTTTCGAGTATAATCGTTTAACGTTACGCAAATCCGGTTTACCCTACGAGTAGTGATTTTTAAGGCATACGTTTTTCCCAGCATTACAATACTATAAAGTCAAAAGCAAAAGCAGTAAAAGCTACTGAGGAAATTATGTGGTCAAAGCTTTTTGGGTAAAAAGTTTGTAACCACGCAAGATAAGTCACAATGCAGATGTTCTTCTGCCTTAATTCATCTCGTCATTAAAATCATTCATGTAATCAGTATCTGAAATTCAATTTTTAATTTAGTTGCAGACCCGCAACCAATTAAAAACGCCTAGCAAAAATTTAGTTGCGCCAAATAAACCCGAATTTTACATGCGGAATCTGCATATGCACTTCAGATTCTGGTTGTGAAAATTTAAAATTTTGTTTCGGTCCGCAGACTCCGCAATCCAATTTCAGACACTGTATGTAATCATGGCTTAAATTTTGATCTAAACTTAAGAATTATTAATTGTTACTAACAAAATGCAATTTTTCAAATAAATATTTCATTTATTTCATTAAATTGTTTAAAGAATTTAGTTAGTCACCGTAATTATTGAATCTGATTACATCTAAATAAATAATTAAAATGTATTAACATTCAAGTTCGATCTTTTTTAAGAATATAAGATAATTTGAATTGAATATCAATTTCAAAATCTTTTAATGTTAGTATAATTAGAAGTTTCAAATTCAACAAAAAGTTTATAATTTTTTCTATGTCGATTTATAAACCGAAAAAAATAAAAAACGATTTCTTATTGATACAATTTGTGAAAAAGTAATTCTCTCTTTAGTGTACGAATGTTTTATAATTTACCAAATTAATTATTTTTTATTTACATATGTATTATTACTTAGGCTTACACTTAATATTAAATTTTCTTTGACCTTCTCAATAAAATAAATTGCTTTTAGTAATTTTTAAAAAAAATAAATTCAAAAAAAAAAAAAATACAAACATGGTCATGTTTTACTATTTGCTGAGATTGCTGCTTTCCTTTTTCACCGTGTTTATTAAGTTTGTAATTTTATATATATTTATTTTTTTATTTTAGTCATTACTTTTTTTTTTTTATTCACATCTTTCTATTTCTTCATCTTTTATCGGCTTCGTCATGTTTTGCAGTTTCGTAACTTCCATCAGGTTTGCCACCTTTTGGCATTTTGTCTTTTAAGGTACTGATCTACGTTTTGTCAACGCGAGACCTCTGGATATCGCCTAACAGCTATAATCTAGAAAAACCCACCTGATCTGTTAAATTCTTCACATTCATTTCATAAATAACAATCTATTGGAATAGCTAGATAATCTATAACGTACTTTAATGTATATAAACCTTGTTGAATAAATAAATTACAGATACTATACAAACTAATAATTTATTTAAGCACTGCTAAAGAAATAAATCATTGGGCTTTAAAGCTTATTGCACACATCATATACTTTAGTTAAAAACGAATTAAGTTACGACACGTAGGTTAAGTACATACACATAACCCGGAAAGTTTAACTAGTTATAGGGATGAAAAAAAATTTTTTAAGCAGTTTTTTAGATTTTTTTTTTTTTTAAACCATTTTAAAAAACTTTTAAAGTATAACTATTGCTTCTGATTTTTAATTTATCGTCAGCCAAGTTTTATAAGTTAAATTTAAAGGAAAAAAATATCTAATATTTTTATAAATATTAAGAAATTTTTTCAATGGGAGTCTTCCACGAATAATAATTTTTAAAAATAATAATAATTTAAATAATAATTTTAAAAATATAAATTTTTGAAATAATAAATAAATAAAGGATTTATTAATTTTGTGCAGCCTGCACGGCTGTTCACCCTATAGTAACAATAATTAGGATTAGGGTTAGGATTAGAAGGTTAGAGGTTAGAGTTAGGTTAGGGATACATATTAACATCATTAACATCATTATCATTGTCCATATAACTGATCAAGTGGTCTTGCATTATTACAACCTCTGAGCCACGATCACTTTCATTCTTCACACACAATGTTTTGACTTCATGACTATATTTTCAAAATATTAGTTCGAATTGTCTTAACTGGGTAGGAGGGATGGGCAGCCTAATATTCAAGACTGGCAATAACAAAACCAAAAGATAGGGCTTTACTGATTCAGATCAAATACTTATATACAGGCCTACCGAAAAATCAATTAAAATTAAATTTTGCTATATGTCATACAATTAAAATCAATTAAAATTATCATAAAATTAATTGAAACCCAATTAATTGCAATTAAAATCAATTTTCTTTCATTATACATACCTTGTAGAGAGTTAATACAATATGTACCAATTTTTAAATACATAGTAATAAATTAAAAATCATTATATAAATAATATTTTAAACAATTGATTTAAATTATTTGTCACGCATGGCGCTGTAAATGTAATTATTAAATAGCTGCACAATACAGTCGTGCTAAATCAGAAATAAACATGTTATACTTATGCAAGAGTAATAACCTATACATATAAAACAAATTTAGAAATCTTATTCTAATACTTTGCAACATTATTTATATAACTAATGATTACGAATTCTGGACCCTATTTTTTTTTTAAAAAAAATAAAAACAAGTTTATACTTGTATATGTTGTGCCTCAGATGTATTCTTGCGTCAGATGACACCCGGCCTAAGTTAGATTAGGGTTAGGGTAAAATTACGGTAAAGTTAGGAGTTTTTTTAGGCCCATTATTGCCGATCATTTAATGCTGGTCAACCTATGGTCATCTGACGTGCGTCAGGTGCAATCTGACGCAGGTTTTAATCTGACGCACAACATATATGTAGCTAACCTTATCTCATACAAAATAAATATGCACTTCGCAATACAATATTATCGAAGTTTAATTTTACTTAATTTGATTAATATCTTGAATTGTCCACATTTTATCATTTATTCTGAGCAGCAAAAGATTTTTCAAAGTATGCAGATCAAGAGATTTTTTCCAATTCATATAGTAGTATTTGACAATTGAGCACAACCACTCTACTGCATTAGATGTGGGAGGTACAATTTTCATATTCATGAATTTTGACTCTTCTAATCTACATTTTTTTAAAACTCATTCTTTCATAGTTGTGGGTTCTTCTTCTGCTATTGATTGTATATCATATTTAAAAGTAAATGCCTGAAGTTTTTATTTCTCAGTAAATGTTAATGCAGCTTCTTGCTTGCATAATACTTTGATCATGGCCTCTTTAAAAAAAATATCATGAATAACTGGTGCATTCCATCCTAATCAATTATTCAATTGTGGATATTCTTCAAGTAACAAATTGAAATATGTACAAACAATATCTAAATTCATTTATTCTGTAAACCATTAATTGCTTCTGAGAAGGATTTAAGTTGATTAATAAAATTGGTAACTTTTTTGAGGTCTTATTGTTTTACTCATGAAATATCTCAACCTAAAAGATAAAAAAAATAAATTTTAAAATAAAAAAAATAAAAATAAAAAAAAAATTTAAAAAAAAAAATCAAATTAACCCAAAAATCTATTAGTCTGAATAATGTGGAGAATAAGTTCTTTACACCATTCAACTATTTTTATTACACTCATCCAACAGGTTGCATTATCTAATATAGGATTTAAAGATGTTATCTTTGCAAGTTTTCTATGATTCTTATAAGTCTGCATTATAATTACAATTGCATGAATTTGGTTTACAAGAGCAGATGATGAATTAATTGCCAATCCAGATAAAATCAGCATAAATTTATTATATAAATTTAGGAGAAAAATTATCAATTTACTATAACACAGTAAAGAATACTCAAAAATATCAAAAGGCAAAGTACAAAAAAATCATCAATAACTGGTTTTTTATTATACAAATACCCTAATTTAAAAGTTCTAGAAGTGATTTATAATAAAAAAAATAGTTATTATTCTGTAAATGAGAAACTTTACTTTACACTCGCATCAGATTCGCAGTTAAAATAAGTAAAAATGCGATCACGATTATGATTAATGCAGTAAAAAAAAAAGACATAAATACAAATAAAAATAGCAATGATATAGGCAATGAATATAATATAAAAAGAGAAAAAAAAGTATAAAGACCAATATATATAGTATATGTAGGTATGTATTATATTTATTATAGCTTATTATGAGTTTATAATGTATTTTCTAAAGAAAGCTCCGCCATTGTTCACTTCCAAGCTTTTGAGAAGCCACTGATCCAGTTTAAAATTGTTGAGATTTCAGGTATATCAGTCTTGTTAAGTTCACCTTCCTGTGACTATTTGAGCAACTCTTGTTGCATTTCGGTTGCAAACATTTTATTTCTTGGACTTGCAGTTCCAGCATAAAACATGGCTTCTAATAAGCTTTTTACTTGAGGTGTGAGTCATTTAACTGATCTCTTCTTTTGCTTTTCTTTGAGACACCAACCAGCGATGAATATCTGGTAACTATATATAAAAATATGAGAAGTATAGTAAGAAGAATAAAAGAGAAAATTGTAAAAGAAAAGGTGAAAGCAAAGAAATAGTATGAAGTAGAATAGTGCAATAAAAAGAAATAAAGAAAAAGAAAAAAATAAAGAAACAAAATAAAAGAAACAAGAGAAATTGAGAAACAAAAAGCAAAAGAGAATAAAATGGGGTTAAGAGAGAATGCGAAAGAGAAAAAGTCAAAGAATAAGAATAAAAAAAAGAATTATAAGGGAAAAGAGTGAAAGTAAAGGAATAAAAAAAGGCAATGGATCAAAAGTAACAAATAAAAATAAGAATAAAAAAAAGGAAGAATAAAAATAAGGAAAAGAAAAGAGATGAAAGTAAAAAGAGAAGAGCAAAAAACGAGAAAACAAGAGTAAAATAAAGTAAAATGTAAAAAGAAAAAAGTTAAAGAAGAATAGAATGGGGTTAAGAGAGAAGATAAAAGATAATAGCATCATTAGGAAAAATAGTAAGAAAAAAGAATGAAAGTAAAAAACAAAGCTAAGGAAAGTAATATAAGACATTGAAAAAGAAAAAGGAGTAAAATAAAAGCAGAACAAAAGGGATGAAAGCAGTAAAAATAAATAGAGTGTAAAATACAAATAAATAAATAAATAAAATAATAATAAAAAAAAGTAAGATATAGACAAAAGTATAAAAATGAAAGAAAATGTCAAACCTAAATAAAAATTTAAAATATGATAAATAAAATGTTAATATATGAATGATAAATCATAATTCAATACGAAAAATAAATGCAAATTAAAAATATAAAATTGAGGTAGTAAATATTTGATAAAGCTAATAAATTTGTATAAGAAAAGCGAATAAATAAATTTATAACCCTTTGGGTTTAGTGCAAACATCTATTTTAGCTGCATCAGTTAAATTGATCGTCTTCTGAATCATGTATAAATTATTTTTAGTCATTGTTTATCATATGTATAAAAAAAAAATCAAATTACACATAGGATTATTACTCTCATCTTCTACCAAATTGCCGTTTGGTGAAACTAATAAAAATGCATAAAATTTCAAGTTAATATCTGAACCAAGTATCTGCATGTATTGTTATAAGTATCAAGCTTTGGATACTTGTAAGTAACATTATGATAAGCTAGAAATAAGAAACCTCAATACTGTTTAGCATTGCTTACAATATCTTTCTATAAATTATTTCTATAGCAAACCTCTATAAGCATACTCTTTATAAGTATACACCTTTAAATATACTCAAATCCTAGCCCAAACATGAGTGCTGTCAAGATAAAATAGAATTTCAAACTTTATTCCATTTTTTATTGGCTCTATTCATATATACGATTTCTATAAATACACTTTTTATCTTGTTAAGATGATCTACCCGACACAGCATTCATTTCTTATCAACCATCAATTGATATTTCATTTTATTCTCTATATCTGATCTAATCAATTCTTGAAGTACAATAACTAATAAAGTGATACAAATTATTAATCATGTCAACCTTTGCTGTGCTGATAATGAAGAAAAATTATGTGATGATGTATCGGTAGACTGTCTGTTTCTTGTTCTCTAAGTGCACATGTTAAAGCTTGGTCCCATAAACTGCGTTTATGGAGGTTTTACTCTAAATGAAACTAGAAGAAATTCGTGAAAAAAAACCACATGTAATAAAAAAGCTGCATCTAAGAATACCAGATTTTGATACTCAAAAATTTTCTATCTTAAACTTTTGCTTAAAATTCTTCTTATACTTTAACTAAAATTCACTTCTAATTCTTTAATTTCAAAAAATCAGCTTGATGCAAATCGATATCAATCAACCTAAGCTAATTAGTTATCAAACCTAATACAAATTTCTTCTAATAAATTTTGAACAATATAAGTTTTGCAAAACAGTATACATTATGATACCTAGTACTCTGCAAAATCAAATCAAATTTGAATTTGATTCAAATTCAAATTTTGATTTAATTTTGCAGAGTATTAATAATACCCAAATAATAAATTACTGTAACCTTGAAATTTTGGCATTGGCATAGCCCAAGATTTGTTTAGATAACTATATGTAGTAATGCTAGATTCAGATTTTTTGATAACATGTTTTTTCATAATTTTTTGTAAATTTGCAGGTGTGAATTTTTTCTATAGACTAATTCTAGGCAAAGACCTTGTATAAATGTATCCTATTTTAGCTTCATTATTAGGCCAAAACCACTTATGCCAATTCTGAATTCCTGCTAATGTTCCTAGTATTGAATCGCTATCACCTATATATATATATATATATATATTTTTTTTAACTTTGATAATCTCGCATAAATTTATTAGATGTATGTAAGCTTAGACTAGCTAGACTATCTAAAATCATATTTGGCTAATATCTGGCTGCTATAAAAGTGCCCAAGTACGGTTATTGCACTGATGTTGGCCAACAATTCTCACATGCACTGCTACACGTATTTAAAAACTTGCTATAACCTGGTACTCAGCTACCTTTGGCCTTTAATTTTTCCCATCTAAGTCCAGGCAGAATAGTTTATCTCTTACATTTTTATATGCCAAATTTACGAAAGAAAATTACAGGTATTAAACCATACAAAAAAGAAAAGGAAACAAATTTTCTAACTTGAATTCGATCATAAATGGACAGAGATGAAACTAGTAAAAGTCAAAAAAGATACAAATGAACAGAAAGAAAAGAACAAAAAGAAAAAAAAAATGTACACTATTAAGCCTGTGTACGAGACTAAAAATTATATACTAATGCAACACTTGTATATCTCTGTTGAAAGCTTTGCCTTAACATAAAAACTTCATTTCGATATATGACCAAACTCAGAAATGATCCAGATCTACATACTAATCTTTTAAGGTAGCACCATGACTATATGTACGGTCAAACAAAACACGTGGTTGCAATCTATCGACTTATCTGAATTTGAAAAAAGTAAACAATGCTGATCTTTTAACGAGGGTAAGCTGTTTTGCCTACTTTTTATAAAAATTTTGTAGAAAAAACAAGTGGGTGATGGTATAGAATATAACCCTCATACTCTTCTTTAAGGAACGTATATTCTTTTCTGAAAGTAGTAGAATGTATAGAGCCCGGTTAACTACTGACTTCTTTGTTGGTAGGTGATAAACCCTAAACTTGTTAGCAATTAGTATATGAGAACTACTTCTAAATAACAAGTGCCATTCCACGGTGAGTGATACACTCTAAGCCTGTTAGCAGGTAGCGTATGAAAACTATCTCTAAATAACAAGTGCTGATTTATAGTTTTTATTAGTCTTCTGCCACTCTTTGCTTCCATAGTTTACTGTTTTTTGGAAAAAAGATTTGTTGTGATTTTGATACGAGAGATTGTCGGAAAGAGTTTTTTTTTATTTATTATTATAATTATTATTATTATTATTATTAAATGCATTTTTTTTTGTTTTTAGCAACTTTAATATCTATAAGGTCATTGTCTCTGATCGAATGCATACCTTAGATCTTAGTCTTTTTAAGTATATACTAGACTATACTAAAGAACTTTTAAACAACCAGTGTGAAAGACAAGTGATACAAATCTTTGAGCAGCGATTAATGCTGATTTCTAGACATTAGGGCCTCAAAATTTTGAAAAATATGTCTAAAATAACATGCATGATAGCAGATAAATTCAGAAATTTAATAAAAGTAATAATTTTTGTGCTTAACAACCTATATAAAGATTATAAGAAGCCAGGAATCAGTAATGAATGATTATGCCGTGTATATTACAAGTTTCTTTAGATGTATATTGCATCATGAGAAGAATCATTTACTAAAATCAATTACAGGTATAAAACAAATAAGATTTTTGCTAACAAAATCACTCTTCGGAACTATGAATTTTATAGTCTTGAAGAGTGATTTTGTTAGCAAAAATACTAAATACTTAGCTTTTTACAAAAGTAGATTATTAACAATTATTTTATAGAAATTAATTGTGAATTGGGCCCAAGAATTCGTTAAAATATTTTCTCCTTATTCACCAAGTAGGCTACAATTGCCAAAGCTTCATTTTTGGTGCTATCATGTAGTACCCACAATTAGAAAATATAGGTCAATAAATAGTATGACCACTAAAACCTATGAAACACTTCATAAGGACTATGTAAAAATTCTTTATCGAATGTCAAACAAGAAAGATTATATAAAACAAATATTGAATGCAGTACATTTTAATTATAGTAAATTAGCATTAGCATTGGACATATATCCAATACCAACATTTTTAATAGATAATTCCTATATATCATTAATAATCAATTATTATTAGGTTAAATGAAAAAAACTTACCGAAAAAGAAGTCCATAAAAGATATCGCCAAACTAAAGAGGCTAGAAAACTTTTATGGACTTTAAGGTTGTCAGAAAACCTGAAAGATTTCCTTCAAAAAAATATAAATAATTTGAATCCGTTACAAGTCGAAGGTTTTCAAAACCTACTAACTGGCCTTGATGATTTTTTTGAGGCAGAATCAACTGCATCTCTTGACGAAGATAACCGTATAGAATTATTTTCTTCTGCATCTTTAGAAAGTACTGATATAATTCATACTTTGTTAAATTTTCATGGAAAATTAATGTTTTCTAACATTATAGTAAGTGCACTTGATGATCAAGAAAATGAAGTAAATTGGTATTGCTTGGTAAGTATCGATTTCATTTTAATTGTTTTACACATATTTTAATGCATTTAACAATAAATAATGATAATAATAATAACAACTATAAGCGATGAAATATTCTCTAACTTGTGAGTAATATATACTAATACATATAAAAATATTATTTATAAGATTTTGTTGATACTTAAGTTTTATCAAGCAATAGACAAAGATCTGTTAGAACTCGCTCTTGTTCATTGGTATGATGTAGATGATGAACTATGGGGATGTCTGAAATTAAAATTAATTAAACAATATAGTTGTATACCTTTAGATAGTATGGATCGAACCATACATATAGTTGCAAGATTTGAAAAATTAAATAAATATTTAGTAAACAGTTTTATGTTCTAATATTTAAAGTGTATATCTAATATTTAAAGCGTACATCTATTGAAGTTCTACATATATCTAACTAAAGTATAACGTAATGCTAATTATCGATTAATAACGTAATGATTGATATATTGCGATTTTGGTTAGTTCGATAATTTGATCTACATCGATTTCATTTCTATTATCGTTAATAATAGATTTTTGATATATATCAATTTATAACAAGTTAATCGATGTGTAAAGTTTAATTTTAATTGATGTAAATTGATTATGTGTTATATATCGCTATAAATCGACTTAAAAAATTTTGTGATAATAGCAGTAATAATTTGTTGTCTAATTTCTTTGATATTCTTTATGTTACAAACATGATAGAGTTTTTTCACTCAGAGTTAGCATCAGTAATTCAAGAAGAAAGAGATTGGTATGTTTGAGAAAGTGTAGAGATATTTAAGTTAAGAGATTGATTAAGAAGAGAAATAGAGTTGTTAAGATGTGTAGGAATAGGTATGTGATATTTTAGTATATTTTTGGTTTGTCGAATAATGTTGCCAAGTTTTTTAAGATTAGAGTGTAAGTGAGTAGCTTTGGAGAAGAATGTGTATTAAAAATTATATTACAAACAGTAAACTTTTTATAAGGTATGTGCTTGAAAGCAGCAGAGATTATACTGTTATGAATTTTGTGCTAAATAGTTTCAAGAGATTCTGCAGTGTCAGTTAAGGAGGGTGTATCATTAGAGTAGAGATTAGATTAACTTGGTTAGAGAATTCCTCCTATAGTGTAGTATTCATAACTTTGTAGTTAAAGATTCATTAACGTGTGTGTGTTTTATATCTGCGTTAGCCATGTAGGGTATAGGGAAAAGACCAGTGAGAGATAAAGATTTTGTGATCACTGAGTAAGCTACTGTCAGTATCATCAGTATTAAAGGAGATAAGATAGGTAAGGATCATATAGTAGGCCCAGATAAAATTAATTTTGCTACTGTATCTGGAGCTGTGCTATATAGAAGAAAATAAATCAGTATGTGTAGCCAGGTTGTATATATTATTATAGGTAAAGAATTAAAGAAGTTTGTATTTGATTGAAGATGAGTGAGTATTGTTGGTAGAGGCATTAAAGTCTCCAAGAATAATAGAAAGTAAATTAAGAGTATAGGTTTTTTAAAGCCATTGCATAATTGTGTTTTGGGTTTAAAGTCAAGTAGAAGAGTTGTTACTAGGCAGTTAGATTGAGATAATACAGAATTTAAAGTTGTGTTTGAAGAACAAGTTAATTGAGATAGTATAGCAAAGAATATAGAAGATGTTGTGGATGTCGGAAGTTAAAGAGCTACATATTATGATAGTAGATTCTGCTTTGAAACTGTCAGTACAGGACCAAAAGTAGGTGTAGTGTTGTGTTTTGAGGGATTTTAAAGTAAAGTTGCTACTGGCTAGTTTTGTTTCAGAGAGAAAAATAATATCTAGGTTGTTGGATAGACAGTAGTGTTCCCAAATCTGTTGCTTAAGGTTTTGGTTAAAACTTCAGATATTGTAAGTACATATAGAAAGATTAAGAGGACTAGGAGAGATAGGGTATTGAGTTTGAGACTTTAGTAGAATATGGGGGTTTATAAAATTGCACTTTAATAAAGTACAATTTTGTGATTGGAGAGGGGGCAAGGCTCATGTGGTGCATAAATGTGTGCTTCACTGTAGTCAGATTTAATTGAAATTATATGTTGACCTTGTAGATCATTCCAAAGGCTATGTTTGATTAGATGAAGAAGGAATAAGCTAATTTTTTGGAGAAATAGAAGAAGTGGTAAATTGAAGTGTTGGAGAAATTTGTTAAAGCAGGTTGAAGAGTTACAGAGGTTTGAAGATATTGGAAGTAACACCTTTGGGTTGTCTTTTACAAGTGTATTACCATATATCTGGCTTTTATAGTTTTGCAAGCAGTACTTAGATTATACATTAGAGAACTGTGTTTGTCTACTTTTTCTGGGTAAATAGGCTTATTTACTTGCCTACTTATATCATTTTCCTTATTAACTACAATGAATATATCTTTTAATAAAGTGGTGGCTGTATATATGTTGTTTGTAAAAGACAAGTTTATAGAAAAGAATAATCTAAAAATAATAATTCTAGATTGGTAATGGGTTAGAAGTTAATGTTAAAATTTTCTTTTAAGTATTTATCTGCTTCAGGGTAAGCAGTATCTTTATAGTATTTTATGGTTTGTAAAAAGGTATAGTTTTGGTTTTTAATATAGTCTAGTCAAAGTAGATTATAATTCAGGCAAGAAAATAAGTATTAACAATAGAGAGTGTGGCTCGAGTAATAGATTCTTGTTTGGAGTTGTTAGGGATATTATAGTTTTCTAATACAATTTGGTAATAAAGAGCTAGGTATTTGTAGAAATAAACACTGTGACAGTTTGAGCTTGAAGTAATATTATTAAGTTTGCAGACTACTTCTTTTGCTTGTTTAGCTAGATCTTTGAGTAGTTTGGTAGATATAGTTGTTTTGAGAGTTGCTTCATGTTTTGCATTAATAAAGAAGATAGATGAATCAAGTTGAGATTCTTTAAATAATTCAGATTCTTTTTTGAAGTAGAAAGAGTATGATTTTTTAAGAATATCATTATATAGTTAGTCTCGATTATGGAGAAATTTTTCATTTAAGTATTCACAGTCTTTGTTGTTGCAGATTAGCATGTAATAGTTGGTGGCTTTGGTAGCTTCGTATTGGCATTGGAGTGGTTTGTGGGGTTCTTGGAATTCAAAATTTGATGGTAGAAGGTTTTGAAGTTCAAGAACAAATAGTCAATAAATTTTGTTTTTAAGAAGTAAGTATGTTTCTTTTTCATTTAGTAGAGTGTCAAATTGGCGAGCATATATTGAAAAGAATCTATTAAACCAATCTTTGTAAGTGTTTAAAGAGTTGGTTTTAGGTGGAGTGCAATAGTTTGTAAGAAGAGAGTTTTGGGGATATTGAATAAAAGATGGATATTAAATCAGGAGTCAGATTTGATTTCAAAGTAGGGTTTGTCTTCATTAAAGCTTTCAATTAAGAATTCAATATAATTATATTTTTTAAAAAACAAACTATTATTAAACATATAAATTTGACCTCTATAACTGCTACACTTCTCTATAATCACATATTTTTGTATTCTAAGTATGTAATTATAAAGAGGTTTAACTGTATATTTAATTTAGCTTAACCAGATACATATTTGATAATAACTAACAAAGTAAATATATTGAAAATTGTTATTATAAATTCAAATTTATAGTTTAAATCTATCTTTTTGTTTAATAATTTCTAAAAATTATTTTATTTCAATTATTTTTATTAGCTAATCAGATTTTGTAGCATTATAAAATAATCTACAAAAATTAGCTAATAAGAATAAAAGCCTGCTATGCTGGCTAATAATATTTGATAAATTTCTAGTATACATATTATATACTATTATAAAAAGAAAAAATAATAATATTAATAAATAAAATTTTTATAAAAAGTTCATGTAGATACTGATTTTATAATTTAAAATTTATTAAATTCAGCCTATGTCTGATTATATTATATTAATATATAAATTTTTAAAAAATATTTAAAATTAACTTTATATATTATCATACAAGCTCATATTATTATAGCATTTTTTTGCTCTATTATTTTTATACACCATATATTAGATAATACAATATTTAACAAATACACAAATATTAAAACAATACTAAATGCAAATATTTGATTTTTTTTTTTATATATTAAAAAAGCTAATTATATTATTTATTACATATATTTATCAATTTTTTAATGACTATACTAGTAATTATTTTATTTATAGAGAACCAAAGTTAAAAGTGCAAGCAATTCCTTATTATTTGTGATTGTTAATCTTCATTATTATTGATTTTATTATCTACTTGTTTTAGATTCATATCAATTTTCTTTTGCATATTTTGATCAAATTCAACTAATATGGCATGTGGAGATTTAGCAAAATCAATTGCTAAAAATTCTTCAACTGTATCAAATGATGAATACTCACTTGCTAATATAAAGTCACTAAATATTTTTGTAGATTTTTTGATTTGAATAGTTGTTTTATTGATTTCATAGTTTGTAGTTCAGATAGTGAGAAATTTATGACAAGCATCAATGCATTAAAAAATATACTTTACTCTTGATGCTGCATTGTTAATTTAGAACATTTATATAATGCCAATATTTGAAGAGCTTGTAGTATATAATGAACATAACAACTAAATTAAAGTAATTTAATTTTTTCAATACTTGTACAGCAGTCTTGTAGTCTAAATGATTCAATAAATTTCAATCTCTAATTGTTATACCTGTAGTTTCACAGATCTGACAAAAATATTTTTTTAAAAAATATTTAGATAAAGAATAAGTAAAATACTACTGTGTATTGAACTCAGTATAATAAAAAAGCTTTTTTTTATTTAATAAAATTTTTTTTTATATTTTTAATTAATTATAGTAGAATATATAATTAAGATCTTAATTAAAAAAAACCAAGTTTCTTAGAATTAAAAAACTATTTACTAATATCAGATATACAGGGCTTTAAATAAAAGTTTGTAATAGTAGTGGTTGAATATTTTATAAAATAAAATTTGTAATTATCAACAATACTTTTTATATTTGGCAAACTAATTGTTTCAGCTTATATTTTATAGTTGTTTAAGCCTTATTGATTCAGTTTTGACCAAAATAACTTAACATCATTGCTACTATTAAATCACTTTACAAAGTTATATATCTTGAGGTCTTGGTGTTCACCACCATGTAAAACAAGTAAAATAGAATTATAAAAAAAAATGCATTATAATAAATTTTCAGGAAAGGTATATTGCATAGTAGAATACTCTAGGATTAGTTCAATTTTATTAATTATTAGACTATCTGCACCATTATATTTACCTAGTCCTGCTGAAGAAAAAATCTTTATTTTTCTATTAATAACAGTATTTAAATCAGAAAATACTTTTAGATTTAAAATGTCTACTAGTTTTTTTAAAACTAACTTCTTATTAAAATGGTCCAGATTGTAGCTATACAATTCTTTATTAATAATATATAGTATTCACCATCTCTAAATTTCATTGCATAGACAAACTTATATAATTGGTCTTCTAAAACCACTTTTAAACCAATATTTTTGATTTTTCTCTTGTAACCAATATCACTATGAAACTCCTTCAATACCTTAACCCATACTTGGGTTGCTTTGTGGATTGCTAATACATTGGAATTTTTACAAATCGTTTTCTACTCCTCAAGTAAGTATTCAGTGTACTTGAAAGTCAAAATTTTTTATCAATATACAGTCAAACCCCCTAAATGCTACTCTCTAAATACAACATCTCTTTAAATGCACATTTCTTTTGGGCCCAACTAATATTATATCTATAGATTTTTACCTCTCTAAATGCAATACCTCTTTAAATGCATGTGCTAAAGCTGGTCCCAACAATAAGAGGTCTAACTGTGTTTTTTAGTTTTTGCAAATAATAACTATAAAAATAAAAAAAAAACCTAAACCTTAGTGCTTTTACAGAAGTTTTTTTTTATTTTAACATTCTTTCTACTTCTTATATTATACTAACAATAGCAAATTTCTATAAAGATTATAAACAGCAGCAAATTCTCTTGATAGTCACTACCAGCAGTAAATTCAAGATTACTAACAATAGCAATTTCTCTTCATTTTCATCATCATCTTACTAATGGTGACAAAAATTTGCAGGTATCTATTTATACAAACCAATAATATATAAACTTCCTTACCTCACAAATATAAAGAATGAATGAAAGTTAAAACACAAAAAAATGTGAAAAGAAAACTCAAGTATGTATGAAAGAAAAAAGTTTCTTTCTAAAGTATTTTGAAAAAATTTTTTTTGATCAATTATCTAATTCTTTATATAGTGCTAATGTACTAGATAACAATATTACACCCAGAAGAAGTAGATAAACACAGTCCTCTAACGCATAACCTGAGCACTGCTATTTCTTGTGGAACTGTGAGAGCTGGGTATACGGTGAGCGCCCTTGTAGAAGACAAACCGAAGGTGTTATTTTCAATATCCTTAATACTCTGTGACCCTTCAACTTGCTTTAATAAATTTCTCTATCATTACAAACTTCCCCTTTTGCCCTCCCCCCAAACAATTAATTCATTTCTCCTTCACCTTATTCAACACAGCCTCTGGAAT
>CAJVPU010000246.1:0-20023 GCA_910591775.1 Dentiscutata heterogama | reverse complement strand
GCCTTAGAGAAGGGTGTAGTTTCTTAATAGAACAAGGAATTACACTTCCCTCTTGGACACCGCTATAAACCTGTAAAAGATCCCTGTAGCCGTGTCATTGTTATAGTAGTGAGTTCAAGAAGGACTCCCTACTGTAACACTATGTTCTATAAACAATGTGAAACTAAATCAACAAAGAAAGAAATTAATAGAATTGACATGTGATGAATACTGATACAAGATAGTAGAAGCAGTAGTTTAAACTAATTGTAATATTGTACAAACATTTCTACAATATATACTGATACCTAATATTCAGAATTACATTGTATATATAGGAAGTTATCTTATATTGCAAAGAGGAGAAATAGATATCTTAAATGATACTAATATAATTAATAGAAATACACTATCAAAGTTAGAAATAATTATACATGCATCAATGGGATTAACAATAAGTGACACTTTATTAAATAGACAAGAAGAAATATGATAGCAAACTATGCGAATCGCTGAAGAAAAACAGAGAGCTCATAACATAGGAGCAAAGAAATATGTTTTATATATAGGAACTGGAAGAGATAAAACTAGAGACTTTAAGAAAGAAATAAAACTAAATCTTGAAGAAATATTTAAAAGAACACAACAAACAGACATCATAATATTATTAGAAAATTCAGCATCTGTATGACATTATAGAACAATACTAAAAGAATTACAAGAAATCAGAAATTTAATAGATAAACAATATCTTTACAAAAAAAATAGAAATCAAAAAATAGATAGAATAAAATTCTGCTTTGATACACAAGATTATTTTGCTGCAGAGGTAGGCAAAACAATAGAACAATTTGAAGAAATATTAGTGAAATATGGCCAAGAAATAGAATTATTCCACTTAAATAATGTAATAAAGAAAAGAAAGTTACAGGATGGATGCATTTTAAAACCAACAATATTTGGAAGTAGACAAGAAGTGTATGCACACATAATGTATAGACAACTAGACTTAAAAATATTTGATAAAATAATTAAATATGCTAAAACAATAGTAGTAGAAACACCCAGAAAAACAGAATGGGATATGAAAAAACAAATTAATGAAATACAAGTACTGAGATACTTTGCAAATGATGTATTATAATCAGACAGAGAATTAGACAAATTATTAATAAAAAGACTTGAAGAATTACAAAAATGGGATCCAACACTTGGAATGAAATATTTATTTACATTACAAGAAATATATACCCAAGGAGGATCAGGAGGAACATATACTCCAGAACAGACAATAGAATACATAACTAAACAAATGGCTGAAATGACATTATAAAACCAAGAAAACCCTCCTGATAAGGAAGAAATAAAAGCCCAGAAAGGCATACGAATACAGAAAACAGCACAAATAATAAATAATATTACGAATGTAATGAATAAAATTCTAATAAAAAGATAAAATCACCAAAACCACTATCTACTTCAGGAACACCAAGTTTTGGAACAATAATAAGAACATTAAAAAGAAAGAATTCTGACCTAAAAGAATAAATTACTAAAAACAAAAATGAAGCATTTAGAAGTGATTTAGCACAATTAATAGACAAATTAACACAATTAGAAATACAACATAGTCAAGTTACTAGAATGTTTAAGCAAGAAGCAAAACTCTATGCTAATATAATTAAAGAAATAGAAACATTACCATTAGATATCTGAAATAGATCACCAGGAATGACTAATAAAGAAAAAATTTATAACTTCTTAAAATATTAGAATAAACAACAATACTCTTCACAACAATATTTAAAAAAAGAAATTAGTAAAAAAGAATCAAAATACCAAGGAAAAACAGACAAAGTTCTAGAAATGAACCTAAATAAATTTAGTTCGAAAGATAACCTTGACAAACAAGTTATTATTTAGAAACTATTAACTATATCTGAATTAAAAAGTAATGAACAAAATAGGAATAAAGCTAAACAAAAACACCAACAATTTTTAACAGAATGAGTTAGACAAGAAAATCCAGAAATATTAAAGAAACAAACAATATGAGATACTGTAACAGGTGAACCTATAATGAAATTTGAAATGTTACACACTGAGCGAATAGATGAAATTCACTAAAGAATAGATATAAATAAACCAGAATTTAGAACTAACGCTAACAGTGACAAAAGTAGTGAATTAGAAGATATTCATTACCAAAATATGCATGAAAATTCAGCAGAAACAAACAAAAACAACTAATGTATATACAATCAAGTTCACATGTATCTACAAGTAGTATACCAAGTATATATCTAAATAATGATGAACAAAATACGAATAAATAGCAAGAACAAATACACAAACAAATATCCCAATTGCAGCAATTAAATATCAAAACAGAACAAGTAGAACAAAAACAAAGTATGTGAAATACAGTTTGAAATAAAGCATTTGCTTATATACCATTAACAAATAAAATAAATATTTTTAGAACTAAAAGACAAGAACCGGATTTACGACACAATGTTGTAAAAGATCAAGCAATTATAAATATCTCTAAAGATCAACAAGAGATACTATTCTTTAGACAAAGGAAAATATCACAGAATACTAGGCAAAACAAGCCAACTGCATTAAATATATGAAGTGATGTAGACAACTTATATCAACAACAAGATGAATATTTGTGAAGTCAATACCCAGAACTGGTACAAGTACATGTATATAATACTAGAGGAACTAGTATAGAAATTGAAGATGATTCACCAAAAATGAAACTAGTAGAACACAAACCTAAAACACCACCACTACCAAAAAATAATCTCTATGTATATGCATCAATATTACAAAATGATAGTAATGAATCATTATATCTAGAAAAAGAAATATTTAATATTGAATTATCACAGTACCAATCTACAGTGTTGAACAAAGACAATCTAAACCAAATACATAAAGATTTAGCATATATATTAAATGAAATAAGAAGGCATATTATAAGCAAAATTTGAATCTGTGCCCAGTTTGTTGATCATCATACAGAGTTTGTATAACATCTACGAATAATACTGGTATATATATGTAATAGCATAAATATCAAACTTTATTATTTTAATTCCAAGTTATTCAAAGTGATTTATTCAATCTATTTATACAAACCGATTTATTCAATTTATTTATTCAAAGCGATTTATTTAAAGTGATTTTTTCTTATATAGTTTTCATACATTCTTAGTTTTTTCTTATCATCTTAATTTTTTTTATCATAGTTTTCTTAATTTTCTCTTACGTCTTTAGTGTTTTTAACTTCCTTTTACATTCTTAATCTCTCTTATATTCATAAAATGATTACAAAAGGACTACCTTATTTTGTTTTATCTTACGTTTTTAAAATACTTACAAGGCAGCTAACTTTATCTACTTTACAGCATTAGGTCTGTTTTCTTTTAAAGCCCAATTCAAGTTATATGAGCGTTTTTTTGGGTGTCTTTTCTGAGCTGGCATAATTGAACGATTTAGCTTCTGGGTTGTTTCAGTATCGTTAGTTTGAGTGTTTTTTCTTGGACTTCCTTGATGAACTTTTCTAAGCTCATGACTTAAACTAACTCTACGCCGTGAAGTGGCAGTGACTTGAACTCGTATTCTCTTTCCTCCCTGTTGATTAATTTTGCCATTAACTCAACCTGCATTCTAATCACAAGTATGAAAAAAGGAAGCTAATGCTGAAAAAACATAAGTATTTTGTGCAGACCGATGCTGTTTATATATTTCGACAAACTTCTGAACGCCACTATTTAACGCATGGTTATTTTGTTTCAAAAGGCCCTCTAGGTTATTATAGAACCAACGAATCTTATCTATGATATTTTCATTATTATCATCATTAATACCAATATCACTGACATTATAATTAATGTTATTACCAGTGACATTATCATTGCTATCAATATTATCCTCACTATCATTGATATTATTCTCACTGTCATTAATAGTGTTAATCTCATTCTTAGCATTATTAATATTGTTAATATTATCACAGTCATTACCTTTGTCGTTAATATTATCACTAGTGTCATTACCACGGTTACTATAAAAGTCATCACAATTATCACTACTACCGCTATCATCAATACTGCTACTTATACTAATATTATTATTGCTTTCTTTCTCAAGCTATTCTTGATGAAAATCTGCATAAAAACTGAGAGGCTTGTGTTTTTCACCTAAAGCCAGATAGGCATAATGACGCCGGTTACTAACGAACATAGTGGGTATTTAATTTAATCCACATATGCTAAAATGTTTTACCACAGAAGCTTGATGTTTACATGGGGTTCCCATTGGACTACATTCGCAAGTACCAAGTCTCATATCAACAAGGTACCATATATCTTTATTTTTACTGCTTTTGTGTCTAAAAACTATTGAATTTTTATTTATAATTTCTATATCATTTTTTTCTCCAATCTTCCATCCAGAGAGTTTAAATTGAAGTGCAATGAAATTATCCAAATTATTATACGCCACCGTCAATAGCCTACGAATATAATAAAGATCCATTGTAGTTAGGATAAATTGATATATTTGTACAATGTTATATGCTTGCATATGTTTAAAAATGATATCTTTTAAAATTCTAACTCTGGTTCTGCAAAATTATTAGTGTTATTGTTACAGATTGGTAGTTGTTGAAGGAAGGCAATAGCCCATTCATAATGATGATCCCAAGAAGCTTTAAGGTGATTTTGAAAGTTTGAATATTTTGAATAAATTTGACTTGTGGTTAAATCATTATATGGCATTAAGAGTTATTTTACTTTTTGCAAAGACCATTTTTTTATATATTCAATTAAAGTCACACGGTCATTGTTACAAATACCATGCTTTCTATCCCAAAGCCATTGCCATATTGCTTGCAAGAAATGAAAAACACATAGCAGTAAGGTTGCATTTTTCCAAGTATTATGCTATGCTGTTTTTTCAGCTTTACAATTGTTGTTATTATTACCTGTGGACCAAGAGCAGTTTCATGTTCACCAAATCCTGCTGATGGAATCAGATATTTTAATATTTCTAAAGCTTTTGTGAAGGTATTTGCTGATTCATCTGAAGCAATAATCATGCCAAGAGGCAAACCACCTGCAGGTATGCTTGTCGAAAGAATTGTAAAAGAGTATTAAGAACATCTAATCCTGCAGTTGTATCTATATAAACTAACTCACCGGCTTCCTTTAGTGTATGACAATGCATTATGAGATTCATTATAATAACAAGAATAAAGGGCTGCCTAGGATCATCTTTTTCAAGAGCAATATATTTTTGCATCTATGCATTCTCTTTATTATTATGGTTAAATTCTGTGACTTCTTTTTCCAACCAATCGAATATATCTTCTCCATTTTGTGCATCTAAATATTGGTCACGATGTTTTTTATAAAGATAAAAAACATCATTTTTACGGGGAGCTATAGCTCTATCGCTAGAATTTCTTCATTATTATCACATTTTATCTGTAGTTGTTCCCAATATGTATGGTATGTGCTACTAGGATTATGCCTATTTTCAAAGAGCTTAAAGAGTTCATCTTTTGTTTTGTCTGAAATTGGATGGAAGCTTGTGACATGGCTAGATCCAAGAGGGTAATTATGATAAAAATATAAAGTGATAACGCATGGATAAGGATCTGTTCGTTTAAGGAGTTGAATACTTGATGTTGCTAGACAATTAGTATCATGCATTCATGTTCTTTCTATATTAGTTTCACTATTGTCATATTTCTCTTGCTTTAATTTGACAATGTGGCTATGAATACAATGAAACTGTTTGCACAAAATATAGTGTACATCCTTAATAGTACGACTACTGGTTTCTCGCATTGTTACTTTGTGCAAATCTGTAAATTTCTGAAACCATACTTGGGACTCTTCAATTGTAACAATGTTTATATAGCATGTAATTTTAAAAGGAGTTTCATAAACACCTAAAAAACTATGAGGTTGAATTGGTTCAAAATAATCTATAAAATATTTGTAGTTACGAGGCAAGGCATTTTTAATAACAGGATCAAAGGTATTCAAGGTTTTTATATTTATGAATTCAGAATATGAAATATCATTTAATAATATTAACTCTATAATAATTAGATAAGTTCACGTCTACTACTTTGGATTATGCTATGATTAGAAAAAGTTTGCAAACCCCAAAGGGTCCTTATATCTTGTATTTATATTAAACACGATAAAAAAAAAACTATTATTAGATAAAAAAGTTTATTATAACTACAAATCAATAAGGTTTCAGATACTTATTTGCCGATGACATAATTTTTCCGGATATACTGATTTGCAAGAGAAACATGGTAATTAGTAACAAAATTTCAATTATGAGTGCAATGATATAAGGTTTCAGATATTTATCACAAGATCTATTTATATCATATTAATGTTTCATACATCATATAAACTTGGATTTGCAAGAAAAATATAGATACTAATGGTAGGTTATGAGATTATTAACTCAAGGTTTCAGATGCTTATCTTAATTTCTAATAATATTATACTGTAATTAATGTTCTATATAGATTGGAGATTAAATTCCAAGGTTTCAGTACTTATCGCTACTTTAGTACGTAATGCTCACAATAGGTACTCATAGTTGGGATTGTTTAAACTTCTGATAATATGCGGTATTAGCATAATTACTAATACTTACACAATGCTTTATTAACTAAAGTACTTATCTTAAAAATGTTAATGATCCTTTGTGTTTACCTGTTATGAATATTGATTACAATAAGCAAATCGTAGATGTAGATACTTTTAATATAGTAGGATTACTGTGGTATTTTAAATTTTGAATAATAAATATCTTACTAATATTATTTATATTATTTATTATTTTTTTATAATGCAATTTTTTTAAATAGCAAAACTAAATAATTTATGTTTATTTATTTAATAATAGGTATGTTTTTTTTAGTAAAGTCGCAAAATTTTTAATGTGATGCACAGACTAAATTGCAGGTAAAAAATATTCATTCTGATAACTATTGTATCCTTTTTATTAAAAAAAAAAGTTTAATGCTTCTCTTACATATCTTGCAAGTTTTATATTTATTACCATATTGTAATTGTTAATCGTTGATTTAAAATATACCAAAGTGATCTTTTTTACATGTAAGAATAAATTGATTGTTTTAGGCTTTTTAATAAATTTTAGTGTATACTATCCAACAAATAATATATGAAGTAACTCGAATCAATTAAAATTCAAGTGATTAAATTTTGCCCTATACTTTTTTTTGTCATTCTTAACAAGATACGTACTTGCGGTTATATAATATCTGATTATCTTAGCTTTAAAAAAAGGTCTAATATTTGACAACACTAGTATCATTTATTTAATTTTTATATATCAAGTGCAGGATTCCTAATATAGTTAATTCTTTCTAAATCAAACCAATAGGTTCAGAAAAATTTTATCGTTATATTAAATTACAGTATATCTTAAAACCCTAATCATACCTGTAAGGGTGTGCGAAGGCATTGTCAATATAAGTAATAGATTTATATATATGCAAAATCCGTATAACGTCTTAATTTTTACGAGGATATATATCGATATATAAAGGCAATTTTTAAATTACGTGATACCGGTATTATTCATAGATATTACACAAACTCTGCATGATGATTAAAAAACCAGGCACAGATTCAAATTTCGCAAATAAGAATGATCAACTATACAGAAAAACCTATATTAATACCAGAAAATTATCATATTGATAATCTTGAAAAGTTATCAAAATAATAGAAATTAATGACGCTAAGAAGTTACCTAAAGAAAAGGATAAGCGATAGGAAATGCAGGTCAAAGAAAAAAAGAAAACTAAAAAAGAACAACTTGAAATATTATTAAAAAATACTACCCCAGAATACAGAAATAAGATATTACCATTATTCAAAGAATATATAAATATATTTAGAAGGAAATATGAAAAAGCAACAACATTTAATGAAGACTTCTTTGAACTAATAACATTAAAGTTAAAGTGCAATAAAAAAGAAATACCTTTTAGAGATAAAGCAAGAATGCCAAGACAATACTAAGAAGACAAAATAGAACAAGCTAATAAATTATTTGAAGAACTAAGAAAACAAAAATTTATTAGATCATCGAAAGCTGTATGAGTATCACCATTAGTTATTATACAAAAGAAAGACAGATCTTATAGAGTTATAGTAAACTTTACAAAACTTAACCAATATTTAGAAGATGAACCATACAAAATACTACATATTAACACTTTGCTACAAAAACTAGCAAGACATAAAATATTCTCTATACTAGACTTTACGGCAGCTTATCATCAATTTAAACTAAGAGAAGCTGACAAACATCTTACCACTGTATTCTTCTACAGAAAGGGCAAATTTGAATGGAATGTACTCCCAATGTGATTAAAAACAGCATCTGCATATATGATGAGATACATGTATAAAATTTTTAGAGATTTACCCTTTGTATATGTATATATAGTTGACATGACAATTAGAAGTAATTCACCTGAAGAACACTTTCAACATCTCAAAATAGTATTTGAATGCATCAAAAAAGTGGGTATGAGTTTGAAACCCAATAAATGTGAATTTTGGGTATTAAAAACACTTATATTAAATCACTTAGTAGAATACAGAAAGATACACACTAACCAAGTAAAAATTAAAGAAGAGAAAAACTTAAAGTACCAACAGATATACATAAAGTATGATCATTTACAGGATTTATGAATTATTTCAGAAGATATATTCAGAACTTTGCATTAATTGCGGAATCAATTTATAATCTATTAAAGAAAAATGCTAAATTTGAATGGACAAAGAAGTATCAAAAAGCATTTGATATATTAAAAGGAAAAGTCAAAAATGCAATAGCATTAACATATCCAAAGAAAGAATACCAATTAATAATAGAAACTGATACATCTGACAACAGAATAGGCACAGTTTTGAAACAAGTAAATTCTGAATTGGCATATTACAAAACTAAACAAGCTAGAGAAAAAGGTGCAGAATATGAACCAACCAAATCAGAAGAAAAAATTATAGAATTTGGATCTAAATCCTTAACTTCAACACAAAAAAAATAGGGTTCTACTATGAAAGAAATATATGCAATATATTATTACTTATTAAATTGTAGACTCTATATTAGAAATAAATCAGTAATAGTACAAACAAATAATATTGGAATATCTGACACATCTGGAAAAATAGTCAGAAATGATACAATACAAAAATGGCTGATATAGTTACAAGATTTCAATTGGAAAGTTGAATAGATTAAAGGTACAGACAACAAAATTGCAGATTACTTATCATGACACATGGGACTGGACAAAAATAGAAAACAAGTTGTAACATTACGAATAGAAGTACAAAATAAAAAAAATTAATAAAACTTAGAGAATATAACCAAATTTTTACAAATCAACAACTTATGAAATTTTTGAAAATAAATAGTCTAGAAACTCATAATGAAAGCACCGCCTTATAGATAATTTGTACAAAACTTTAACAATGAAGAAAAATAAATACAGTATTTACGACAAAAATTAATTTTACCAAAAGAAATCAACTGTTTATCATGTGGCCAACAGATAAACTAAATGCCAAAATGTTTAAATGCAACAAACGTGACTGCCAAAAACAGATATCTTTATTTAATAGGACAATATTTATGAATACTCAATTATCTTGTAATGAGATATTAGAAATTGCCTATTTATAGCTAATCAAAGCAAGGCACAGCACAATATGTAATTTTACCAATCACTCTGAAATAATGATAACACGATAAATAAAAATATTATACCAAAGTGTGTACTACCAAATAAAGAAAACACATAAAAAAATCAGAGAACCCGATATTATTGTAGAAATAGATGAGTCACAGTTCTACAAACAAAAGGATGAAACAACAATATGGGTATTCAGAGAAGTAAAGAGAATATCTGACAAAAGTTATTTACAATAACAGTTAAAGATAGGATACAAGATATATTGATATACTATATCTGAAAATATGTTTACCCACAATCAGTAATCTATTCAGACATGTAGAAAGGCTATCATAATATTTATGAGAAACTTGGAATACAACACCATGCTATCAATCACAGCAAAGGAATGATCAAAACAGACTTTGACCCCATAACAGAACAAATTAAAGTCATGCACACCAATGGTATTGAAGCAACATGGCATGTGTTAAAAGATGCGATACCACCAAGAAGTAGAGATAAGAAAAACTTGCAACACCACCTAAATGAGTTTATCTGGAGATGCCAAAATAAACAAATAAATATTTGGGATGCATTACTAGAATGTTTATGTGATACCAATTATATAGATAATCTACAATCAATCAGTAATACAAATTACTCAGATGATAAAGACAAGATGAATTCATTAAACCTTTAATGAAGATCCAAGATAAGAAATATCTATAAAAGAAATCTTTAAACTATGAAGAAGGTCATCCAAAACATATGGATAAACCCAACTATACCCTGAAATATATTCTAAAACAATATTCAATACGAATACTTTTACCCTGCAAGTTACAAAAATGGCAACTACTGTAAAAAGTGCCAAAAAGAAGTCAACCCCAAAAAAATAAGATGATTATATTGAAGAAAGACACAAGACCCTAGTTCAACAAACAAGAGAAGAAGAAGCTAGAAAATTTGTCAAAACGGTCAAGACAATTGAAGAAGCTATCAAAGTCACCAATCAAGAATTTAAAAGAATGAATATCACTAATATTACTAAACCAATTACCTTTGAAAAAGAAAAGAATGATTTATTTTACTTTGAAGTAGAAGAAGAACTATGCAACCAATGTGCTGGTACACAAGAACATTACTGAGAATATCCAAGTTCATGAAGAAGAATGTTTTTCCAAAAGAAAGAAACAAAAGAGACACTATGACCTCAAAAATACTAAACAAAGATACAAAAACTTTACCAAGAAAGTTAACTGAAAAGAAAATGTTACTAAAAGATGTAATGAATATAGAGCACTAACTAATGGAAATTATAATTGTAAAAAAAAATTCCTTATACAAAAAATTGACTTTACCCAAAAATGATTTAGAAGAGTAAAATCTCTCAAACAATTTATATCAAAAAAACCAGAATTTCACAAGAATGAATCATTAGTAAAATTTATTTGCAGAATCTGTAATGAACCAGGTCACTCAAATAGGAACTGCCCAAAGAATGAAAGTTAGAAATATCATAAACAAGAACATCAAGCAAGAGACTGCAAAATGTCTATCTCAATCAATAGAGAAAGATTTATTTTAAACTCAGATGCAGAAAATAATGAAAAACAAGAATCCTATACGGATGCTAACCAAAATGAAGAATATTATAACATGCAAGCAAGATGAATCCCAAAACAACTAATTAGAAATAATGAAAACATCAAATGTGGATATGATGTTAACTTTATTAGAAAAATTAGACCAAACATTTATTATTGCTGTAATGAAGAATGCTACCAGATCATCACAAAAAACTTATTCTTTTTGCCAAACGGAAATTATGTCAACCTTATGACTACCAAAATAAATTCCTTTTAGATAAAATAGTATGTTACCAAGAATATGTTGAACACCTCCTGATTCTAGATCAAAGATCTATCAATATCAAGAAACAGAACTAGAAAAAGGAAATAAAAGGAAGTGTACTGTATGCTTTAAAGAAAACTAGAAAAAGAATATGGTATATGTCTATGAATATAATTTCTTTTGTGACAAAGAGAAAAAAGTAGCATATAAACTTTACTATAGCTACAGACACTGTGATATACCAAGAGTTCAAAGAGAACTAGAAAATATGACTAGAGGAATTTATAGAAATCAGACAATGAATGAATTCAAGATATTTTGAATATTCTGATTCTTTAAAGAAACATCATGTGACTAATGGGAAGACTCTAAAAGACAAGAACAACTTATAATCGTGTGCACAAATAGAATTGGAGACCAGTTTAACCACCATTCTCAGTATTAGAAGCAGACCTTAATGATGATGAATTATTAAACAGAACCTTCAATGAAGGAGGAAACAAACCAAAAATTTATTCCACTAACCTCACCCAAACAAATAATCAAATAGTCAAAGAATAAGGAAAAAAAGGCTGCATGTTATGCCAAGAATGCTTAATGCTAAAAAAGATACTAGACTTAATTTTTGGAATTTGCTTAGAATGCTTTGAAGACATTCAAATTCATTAATACCTGAAAAAATTGCAGAAAATAATACAAAAAATGAAGAATGGCAAAACCAAGCAATGTATAGACCTTGAAAATGAGAATTTAACTCAGAAATGATAGTGTAGAAGCCATTACTGTTCGATGCAATAATTGCAAAATAACTGAAGAATTTATTAAAAAAGTAGTAACATATAGCCAAAGATATAATTTATCTGAACCAACTTTACTTAAAGAAATCAAGAGAAAAGATGATAAAGGAAGATGGCATGTATATGAAATTCATGAAGAAGAAACTATACCACTACCCAATGTAAAAATTGTCCAACAATGCAACAAGTATAAGGAAATTTCAAAAAACCTATTAAAACAAAAAGACTCTATCAAATTGTGAAGGAATAAAATACCTCAAATATTTATTGAAAAACCAAAAGAAGGAATATCTGAAAACTCTATTCAAATATTTGATAAAGTATCTGAAGAACCAATGGATATGAGAAATGATAACTTTATTTTACTACCATTCTTATTAACTTACTCACCAGGATACAATTATGAAGAAGAAGAATATAGAAGCCAAAATTTAAATTTACCACCAAATGTTCAAAAATAGTACAATTTAGAAAAAGAAATAGGCTATTATAAACAAGAAACTGTTGCAAATGGATCCTTTAATATACTAGTACATGAAGAAAGATACTTTTTACTAGAAGAAACGAATGAAGAAGTAGATAATACTTCTGAAAGTTCTGAAGACCCCTTATTAGAAGAATATTGAAATACAATTCCAGACCTATCAGAATTACAAGATAAATTCAAAGAAATTGAAGCAATAGTACAAAAATTAGCATTATCCTTAGCAGAACACTCATTGATATCAACAATTTTGAACCAACAAGGAATTCAACAAAATAGTATTCGAATTCAAGAAAGTCATGAGGAGATTAAACTGTTACAAGAAGAAAATGACCAACTCAAAAGAGAAAACACAGCATTAAAAAGAAAAATTGCAGATTTTGAAGAAATTATAATGACTGAGCAAGCATTAAAATTTATATACTGTAATCAAGACTATAAAATTGCAACACTTTCAAGATTCAATACATTTTACAATCTACAACTTTAACATCCTGGATTTGAAAGGGTATTAATGTAAGTAAGCCAATTAAATAAACTCTCTAGAAATTCAATTAACGACTACCAATTGAAGAAGAATTTGAACAATTTGAGGAATTAAACAACGCTATAGAATAACAAAATATTAATTTAGAGATGGGGTCCTGTAGCCTAGTGGTCTAGGTGCCCCTCCCTCCACAGACAAGGTTGACAGTTCAATTCCAGCTGGAGGCAACTCTGTAATCTATGAAAGCATATGAATGTACGCGAAGCCCTGTGGCTAAGTCCATGTGATTAGAAGATCGGTGTATAAGAAAGTTCTCAGAAAGAAGTTTCCTGATATGGAGAGTTGATGCTCAATGCGAGAGAAGCGGTGAACATACCAGAAATAGAGAGAAGGCACACTAGCAGGTGATATGGTGAATATAAAAGGAATAGAATTACTGAAATTTGAACACTTCTGGCACCAAACTGGTTCTAGTAGTTACAGGATCTACTAAAATTGGCTAAATCTAAGGGGTAATCTTGATACCATACTTAGTAAGTTTGCATCGAGGGTAAATTCAAAAAGACTATGGATACTTAGTAATATCCAATGTGGTAGTACTCAGATATAAATAGTAATTAGATAGCCCTAACCTGTTCTGTCTCAATAATATTAATGTACCGTATTTCAGATATATGCAATAAGTGTTGAAAATTAGAAAGTTTAAATAGGGGACTCACAGGCGGGTCTCAGGTATGGCATCTAGTGGGTAACCTATGGGCGGAACCCTTAATTAGATAATGACTAAAGTTATACGTGTGACTAGTTGTACTTTCGTTGATATATATTGTATATATAAAACTTGTAATCATACATTATTAATAATAAATAAGACATACAGGCAAGATCGCCTTTTAAAAATAAAAAAAAATAAAAAGCCCCTGGCCATAGAGGTCACCTTAACACTGAAAAAAATTATATATTAAAATATTACAATTGCACGAGCCCATAATGTTATAATATCACTATTCAATTTTAAGTATCGACCATCATCAGAGATTAAACACCCTTGAATATATATAGTACAAGATGGAAGATTTTTATAAATTTTTTTTTAATAATGTTTAATTCATTAATTGTATCTGATTCTGTTTCAAGCATCTAATAATAAATAAATAAATAAATAAATAAATAAATAAAATAATTGCAGACTTTATTAAATAAAATATAAATAACATATACGAATTCTTTTATTTGCTCTGTTAAATTTACTACTTTCTTGATAAATACATAACTGAATACTTTTTCTATATTTTATTTCAGCAATAAATGCAGCAATAGCACTATCAGCTTTCAAATCATAATGATCTGCTTTAGATGTGTTTGAAATTTGATAACAAATGCGATCCAATTTAATTTTTTCCCATTGTTCAGGAAGTGTGCAAGATAAGATTTCTTCTTTAATATTTCTGAAGTTTTTGATCTTGTCAAGATTATATAAAATTGCTAATGCACCGTCCAGTTTTTTATATGGTTTTTCAAACCGATCATAGCATAACAATGTAATAAAAACTAAAATATTAAACAATTAGTTAATTTAAAAATATGTTAAATAAATATTGTATTTAAAAATTATACGTATCTTACCTGTATTAGGCACTTTTACATTAATGGTTTCTGATTCAAAATTTTTTACATTAATAATTTCTGATTTAGATGGTTTCAAATTACTAATTTCTGATTCAGGTTCTTTCATGCTACCAACTTCTGTAGCTTTAAGTAAATCAGATAAATTAGGTAATTCTACACTATCTACAGCTAAACAATCCAAAGGATCTTTAGTTGTTAAATTCACTAGTTTAGTACTTTCAATAAAAGGATCTTTAATCGTTAAATCCACCATTTCAGTACTTTTAATAAAAGGATCTTTAATCATTAAATCTACCATTTCAGTACTTTCAATACATTTATTACATTCATTTGATTTCAGATCCCTTTTCAAATAAATTTTAATTATTAGTACTAAGTTAATTTTTCAATATAATATATAATATAAATATAAAAATTTTTTACTTTGATTTCGCTTATCATAACTCTTCACGCATTCTCGACATATATTAATAAAGTCTTAGTTACGTGGAATCTTAACCCAAGATTTATTTTTAAACCAATCGACAAATTCAGAATCATATTTAACTTTTTTAATAGTGGCACCTGTTCATGTAATATGTTTGCTATAAAAGCCTAATTTATATTTGAATCCTTTTTTACATTTCTTGTTAAGGTTTATTGATTGACAAGAGTAGTCTTTTCCATAAATTTTTGTACAAACTAAGCATACCAAGCATGTTGGGCAAGTATTTGAACGAAAATTTAATAATGATGATATTATTGTTATAATGATCGCAAAATAATCATTATGATATAAAATAGCTTTTATTATTTTTATTATACGGATTATGCCGAAATCAATTACTTAGCCAGATCGGCTGAAAAATTACTCAGCACATTTTTACAGGTGTCTTAGGAATTATGATAATAGCTATAAGCTCATTATTTTGTGGGCTGGGTTTTGAATTGGGTTTACTAAAACTAAATCGGGTTTGGGTTTTATAAGCATACCTAGTTGGGCCCAATAGGCCTAGTAATATTTAGTAAAAACTATTGCAAACATTAGAAAATCAAATAAATGTATAGAGGTATCGTATGAATGTTACACCTATAGCTGCAAACTATGACATAGAGGTAGCTATATTATCATACCCATAGTAAAAACTTTTAATAATATAAGAAATATATATATAGGTATAATATAATAATTGCTGTTATATGATCACACTTTTCTCTGAAATTTAAATCATTTGATCATCAATCATAGCAGCTAGATTCATGTTAATTCATAACTCACACCAAAGTATATATTTTTGTATTACAGTAATTTTTTTTTTTGAGCTAACTTATAAATCTGATTGGTCAAATTTATGTATAAAGATAATGCATAGAGATAAAGTCTTCATGATGCGCTATTAAAAAAAAGGCCAAGCTACATAGTAAGTTTGGTGCGTGCTAAAATAAAGCAAAATGTATGTACGTATGTACGTGTATTTATATGAGAAGGTAAGTTAAATAAAAAAAAAATACAACTTTTTGGACTAGATAAAAGCATATTAGAAAAGATGCATTTAAAAATAATTGTATATGGCTCCAGAGTTTTTTGTATAGTACTTTCTATATTTTAAAAGTATGTAAATCAAGAAGTAATATTTAACAATGGGCTTCTTTTTCAGGTTAAGTTGTTCGAAAGTACTAAAGAATAACTATAACTTGATATAAAATGAATTACAGTGTGTAAAAAATTGATATACTGGAGAACTACATTTTACATATTCTGAATTGATTAATAATCCATTATTATTTATTGATAGAAAGCCCTGAAGTAACTACAAATAATGAAGAGTTTGAAACAACCACTGCCAGTAAAAGTACTAAAAAAACTGCTGTTACTGAGAGCCCCGAAATAGCTATTGTTAATAAAAATCCTAAAACAACAACCACTGATAGAAAACGTAAAAGAAGCAAGTCAGAATCTTGGGTCTTTAAAGAAGGCCATTTCATATATAATAATCCTGAAAAGCGTAATAATCCTTGTTTTATAATATAATTTGTTAACTTTGTAAACTAGTTAATTTATATATCATATAATTTGTTAGCAAATTATGCAAAATATACACACTATAATAATGTTTTGAAGCATGATAATGATATAGGTACCAGCTTTCTAATTCACCATTTAAAAAACACCAAATGTAAAAAAAATATTTAAATAATGAATCACAACAAATATTGCAGTTATCTGCATCAGGTCTTACTATCTATAAGTTTTCTAATGAAAGAAGTTATCAAGATATGACTAAAATGATTATTAGACATGTTTATTCGTTTTGTATAGTAGAACATGAAGGATTTTTAAAGTTCGTTAATAATTTACAACCCAAGTATAATGTAGTAAGTGAAAAAACAGTACATGATGATTGTATGGATGTTGTTAAAAAACTTAAAGTGAAGGCCTGCACAATGATAGAAGAGGCATCTAGATGCCTAAGTTATACGACTGACTTGTGAATATCAAACCAACTCTCAGGTACATGGTCATTATATGCAGTGATGTAAATTGGATTGGCGCAGTAGACGCAGCACATATAGATTTAAATTTGCGTATATATTAGTGCTCTCCGTATATATAATGCGCATATAAATTTTTTCTTTGTGCATATTTTTTTTGCATTTGCACCAATAAAAATTTTTTGAATTTATAACACTGGTTACATGTCATTTTATAGATAAAAGTTGGAGGCTTCAAAAATTAGTTTTATCATTCAAATTAGTTCCCACACCACATACGGGTATAGTTATTAGCAAAACTCTTTTAAAGTGTTTTAATGATTGGAATGTTGTGTCAAGAATTTTAGCGATAACTATGGATAATGCAACCAGCAATAATACCACAATTACTAATTTAAAGTATAAACTTGATGAACAGAACACGCTTGTTGCTGAAGGAAGTTTGCTACACTAACATTGCTACACTTACATATTAAACCTTATTGTCAATGATGGTCTCAAAATGGTTAAAAATATTGTTAGCAAAATTAGAGAATGTGCAAAGTGGATCTACAGTTTGCAATCCCGGCTACAAAATTTTGAGGATGCAATTATTGGGTGCTGCCCCGAGCTTGTAACAAGTTAGAAACCAGCTCTTAATGTTCCTACTCATTGGAATTCAGTTTACCTGATGCTAATATCTACTATTCTATATAAAAAAGTGTTTGAGCATCTTGTATTGCAAGATATTAACTTCAAGCAAATTATACCTTCTGAAGAAGAATAAAAAAGTGCTAAGAGCATTTGTGATTTTTTAAAACCATTTTATGAGGTGATAGTAAATTTTTATTGCATTTGTGCAAAATAACACCCGTGGGCATTATTTCGTACAAATACGATAATAAATTTTGTTGAACCTATATGCTAACTAGTTATTTGAATATAGTTATGAATATTATATCAGGAAGCAAATATTCAACAGCAAATATTTTTTTTCTCCATCTTGTAAAAATTAAATTATATCTTGAGTAAAATACTACTAATTTAGATCTTTTTATTTGTCAAATGATCATACCAATAGAATCTAAGTTTGATAAATATTGGGCAGATACTATTGATGCGTACTGCATTGCATCGATAATAGATCTTGGTTATAAAATATCACTACTTATCCATGTTTTTAAGTATAAGATGCACTTGTCATCTACTAAGGCCGAGAACAAGCTAAATTTTATTAAAAGAAGGTAGTTAGCTCAGTATAATATCTTTAAATATAAATTCTATTTACTAATTTAGTAACTATTTATTTATACAGAGCTATGATAATTTATAAATCAACATATATTCAAGATATGGATGCTCCTAATCATTATTATGGTTATTCTAATTTTAATTCACAAGATGATGAATTAATGCAAGGCTTTGACCAATATTTTGCAGCAAATCGAATTAGTGTAATTAATGAAACTGATGAGTTTGAATGATATCTAGCTGACCCACTTCTCCTCTGTTTTTCTTTAGAATCATTTGACATTTTAGCCTGGTGGAAAGAAAATGAACAAAGGTATCTTTCTGTGGCAACTATAGCAAGGAATATCCTTGCCATCTTAGTAACTTCCATAGCTTCCGAATTAATAAGTAAATTCCTGTTAAATATTGATTAATTAAAGTTAACATATATTATTTTATTTAGGTTTTTAGTGTGGCAGGAAGAATTGTTAATGATTATTAGTCAAACCTTAATCCTAAAACTATTGAGATGCTAATCTGTAGTCAAGATTGGTTAAAAGATGTGGAAAAACAAGGCTGAACATACTAGAAAGTTATATATATTTAGAACTGATATTTTTTTTTTTTATTTAAAGCAATTAAGCTAATATTTGCTTCTAACTTTTCAGATATTTGAACTAAGTGGTATAATATAAATTTATCAAACAAAGAACTCAAAAACTATAATCTAATAAAATTGATAATATCGCAGTTGCAAAGAATGAACTTGTGGCATTTAAATATTGTCAAAGTGCAGTAATACTTTTGGTTGCATCTGAAGAACTACTCCTTGATAAATTAATTGAAGGAAAAGCTAGTTATGGCCTTAGAAGTTTCAAGTTTGCTATTGTCATCATTATCATGAAATTAGTGTTAGTATGATTATTCAAGTCTCAGATGGGTTATATTAGTTAAATCAAAATAGAAATGCAAAAAATTTGAGCAAAAAAATTTTTTTTTAATTTTATTAATTTAAAAATTTTTTTTAAGCCTTAAAGGCTAAGTTTACTAATATACAAGCTTTAAATTTTCATATATTAAATGTTCAGATTGTTATTATTATTTTTTAATTCATGTTGCTATTTTTCAGCTTATAATATGATATTAAAGAACAAATCTTGGGATCCAATTCACTAACTCTTCCCGACGATCACTTGCACCAAAATTTGCTAAAACAAAACTTAAGTTTTTTTTCTAAACTACCTTTTTAACATACTTTTTTTATTAAATTTTATTGTTCTACACCCCAATTTACATATAGTTATCAAGTTTTTATAGCTCTAAACGAAGTTTTAACTAAA
>CAJVPU010000245.1:0-20024 GCA_910591775.1 Dentiscutata heterogama | reverse complement strand
TTTCTTTTTCTGTTATAACGTGAATTTGTGTGAGTTGTACAACCCACATTTAAAAAAGACTATTGATAAATTTATAATGCATATTTTCTTCTATTACTGTATTAGGGAGTAAGTATATAGTTACCAAAATTTCCGATGATTTTCATGTTATACTAATTATAATTTTATAATATATATTTTCTTTCGTCAAATTATTAGGTGGTAAGCATATCTTTCATTATTTAAAAAAGTTTTTTACCACGCAAGTGAATTTTTCTGCTTAAAAAAAATGCATTTCCGTACAAAGCTGCGTCTAGCATCATGCGTGCCATATAATGTAGAGAATTTATTTATAGAATCATGTGGTATCAAATACATGTGATTTAATTTTTCATTATTAGAAAATCGTGATTCTGTGTGCAACGCTGTAGGCCTAACAAAGTTATACATAAATTTTGTAAGAAAATTTTGTTATACCTGATATTGCAAATTTATTGGTTAATCTAAGTGGTAAAACCTCACTCTGGGTGGTAAATAAATAAATTGCTCTTAATATAATTATATTAATTAATATTATCTATTTTATTCAATAAATATTTTAACGAATATTTTTGTCAAATTATCAGCGAGTAAGTATAAGATTTATTACAATTAGTTTTAAATTATATTTTAACAAATATTTTTGTCAAATTATTAGCCTGTAAGTATAAGCTTTATTATATTTATTTTTAAAATATGTTAACAAATATTTTTGTCAATTTATTAGCTTGTAAGTATAAGTTTTATTACATTTAATTTTAAAATTATATTTTAACAAATATTTTTTGTCAAATTATTAGTAAGTAAGTATAAACTTTATTATATTTATTTTTAACAATGTTATAAATAGTATAAACTTAATATATAATCATGATTTGTTAATTTTTAAATTATACAATTTATCTAACAAAATATATTTTTAACAGTAGATGTTTTTGAAGACCTCTTAAATTATTAATGAATTTGGGGAACCAACAAGAGTTTGTCTACATACACAAATTTTTAGCATAAGGTGATAATGTGAGATGATGGCTTGATTTTAACTTTGAGTTATTTATTTTCTTTTTTTTATCCCAACATCTTTTTTATTTTTTTAATTTTTATCCTTTTTCTTATTTTTTATTTGTTTTCATTTTTTATTTTTTACCTCTTTTTTTTTATTAATTCTTTGTTTTTGTTTATTGTCCAGAGCAAAGTGGTGGACTTACATTTTTAGGCCACAGCAATTTTTGTCTTTCTGTATACCATATGATCATAGATTATCTGTACTTACTAGAGAATTTTGTCTGCACTTTTCAATCTAACAATTTTAGATGATCTATATATACTAGTTTGTTTGTTCATGCATGTAGTCTATTTTTTAGTTCACTCTAGTCTTTCTTTATTTTTTTGTGCTTATTATATATATAACTCTGTTAAGGTTATATTAACAACATATTAGAACAAGAGTTAATAATCTATATATTCTATAATTAAATTTAGAGTAGTTTAATTTTTGAAATATAAAAAGCTACTAATTTTTTTAAAATTGCAATTATTTTATAATAATTAGTTTGATCAGTTTAAACAGTATTATTATTATTGTATACAATTAAGTAATATAACTTTTTTTTAAAAACTAAAAGTACATTGCAGTTTTAAAATGTATAAATAATTACACAATTTCACTAACCCCAAACTCAACTATCTAAAATCTTTCAAAATCAAAATGCTTCTCAATATTCTATCTACACATGCATACCTTCACTCTATCTACTCTCTTATATTTATCTCTTATAATTGCTTCTCTTGCAACTACTTAAATACTTTTTCTTACTGATATACCTACCCAGATATCACTCTTCTAACCCAAACTATTAACTTCTCAATATGCAATATCATCTCTAACTTCAATCTTAATCTCTATATATACTAATATAACTAACCTTATATATACTATTTCTTCACATTCTTTCTTCTATCTCTTATCCTTATTTTTTTATTCTTATTCTCTTCACTCTACACTTAAAGGTCTTATACTAATATCTCTAATTCAAGCTCTAGACCTCTGTGACATCTTCTTCTCTAATACTTCTTAATTTATTATATAAATACTTCTCAAAATCTCTAACCAACTATATTACAAAATATAGATTTTCTATTGTGCTAATTTTTTATATTGAAAAAAGTATATCAAATTTCTTTTCAACCCAACTTCAATATAACATCTAAACCACCTCATCTTTTTCAAACAAAAGAAATAAAATTAAATATATCTATAACTGCTCTTGTAACTTTACTAACTAATTACATTCTGAATCTAATACTTGTTCTTCTCTAAAACAAGTATCAATCAAACTTGATATTTTATCTACTAGATAGATCAAATATATTATATCTATTATCAATATTCTAATTATCCAAATCTAGATAAATCTTGACTATTCTAGTAGGTTAAGCTTTTAGTTTGAGCTCTTATTCTTGTATATAATATATATCTATTTATCTTTGTACAAGTTAAGTTTTTATATAGTCTCTATATAACTGTTTATATAAATTAACTAATAAAAATATGAGCAAAGCCTTACCTCAATACCAAAAAAATATATATATAAATAAGGCTTAGTATTAGTATTATTTGTCTACCTCTTTTGCCAGGTAGTTTATAGATAATTATTGCTAATTTGCAATAATTTTAATTCATGATATAATCTTCAAAGTTGATTATAATGTTTTCTATTATATTATTAGCTTGGGTATAATCTTCAAATATTTGAATTTTAATTATTCTATTTGTAATAGTTTTTTTATTGTTATTTTTTTCAAAGTGATATGCTATGTAATAGTTAAATAATTGTTCTTCTAGTATTTCTTTAATTCCTAATTCTTTAAGTCTTCAAACTAATAATTTTTGCTTAATCATTAGTGTATCTTGTATTAGTATTCTTCTAGAAAGATCAAAGGATATATTTTTTTTGGGCTTTTTGGCTTTGGTGATTATTGTTTCTAAGTATACTTGTTGATTTTGTGTTTTTTTTTAAATTTGATTTTGTATCATGCTTCTATTTTCTGCAACTCTTTTGTCTTAAGTTTTGGGTATTTTACTTCTTTGTATATATGAGTAATGTTTTTTATATTTCTAGTACTATGTTGTATTTACTTTCTTCAGAGTCTTGTTTTGTAGTTAGCATTGATACTATCATTTTTATTATTGATATATATGCTTTTATATAGTTAAATATTGTGTTTAAGATATCGTTATTTCTTTAGTTACTAGTATATCTTCTAGTATTTGTTGCTTAGTAAATAATTGCCAAATCTCATAGTTTTGTAACAAATTTACTGATACTTAGTTTTTTGAGTACAGGTATAAAAATATTGTTATTGTTTTTTTTGCTTTGGTTTTGTAATTTTATTTTGAAATACTTGTATTACTGTTTTTTTGCTAATTTTTAATTTTAGTATTTCTTTATTAACTGTTATTACTATTTCAATTAGTCTTTCTTTTATTTTAGCTTGCCCTTTGGGTAATTCCCATTTTGAATAAATCTATTATATGTTTTTTCTAATAGTATTTTTAGTTCTTTTTCTATATATGCAAATATTATTATTGCTATAGTTCTTGATAATATTTTTTTAAGTAATTCTAATATTGATGTTCCAGATATTTCTTTTTCTGAGTGATATTTTATTATATTAATTTTTTTATTATGCCCATTTTTTAATTGTCCAGGTGTCGTAATTTTTTATTATGTAACAAGATCTTTATATTTTTGTGCTTTTTGTTGTAATACTTCTATTTCTTCTTCAAGTGTTTTAAAGTAAACAGGTTTTGATTTACTTTATTAAAGTACTTTTGTGTTGTTTTGGATGTTTAATTTCTATAAATTATTTTTGCTATTTTTGTTAGCACTATACACTTAATATTTTTATATACAGTATAATCTCGATATAATAAACCTTGATAAACTGAATGTGCTATTATAATGTATATTTTTTTTAGCTAAAATTTTATAGTTTAAAATTATCTAAATATAACAAATTTTAATTATAAAACCTCATTATATTGTATTATAAAACAATTTACAATTTATTTATAAGAAAATTACCTTGATATAACAAATATCTTAATAAAGCAAAATAATAAACAAATATTTACTATTATAATAAAACTTGATAACTTAATTAAAGTATAATTAAAGTATAATCAAAGTATAAATATTTTTTTAACTTGAAATTTTTATATTGTCTCTTTTTTTTTTTAATATAAATATAGCTACAAATAAGCAGCAAATTGAAAATGAGTCTAATAATACACAAAAAAAAAAGAGTTACTTTGACTAATAGCCAATGGTATAATTTATGTCTTCAGAAAAAAAATAAGCCTAATATTAAAAATTGGGAACTTGCAGCCAAATTTAGAATTAGCAAATCTTCTTGTAGTGAGATTTTAGCAAAGTCAGACTACTGGTTATCTTTTGATTCAACTTCTAATAATACAAATAATAAACAGAACAAAATACCTGTTTATATAAATGTTGAATTAGCCATTGCACTTTGGGTTAAATATGTAATAAAAAATAAGCAAACTTTAAATAGTTATCTTATTCAAAATAAGGCTAAAGAATTCACTCAATTACTAAATGAAGATAAGTTTAATGCATCAAATAGATGGTTGCATAATTTTAAACAAAGACACAATATTCATGAATACAAATATCAAGATAAAGCTAATAGTGTACTTTTAAACAAGTTATCTGAATTTAGAAGTAAATTACAAAGTATTATTCAACTATACTAGCTTGACAATGTTTTTAACTGTGATGAAACCAGTTTATATTATAGATTAGAACTATCTCATACATTAGCAATGTGACCAGTTTCAGAAACTAAAAAGGCAAAAAATCATATTATAGTATTATTAACTACAAATGCAACTTGCTCAGAAAGGTTAAAACCATTGTTTATTTATAAATATAAAAACCCTATTTAATTTAAAATATAGATAAAGGCAAGTTGCTTGTTGATTATTTTTAGAATAAATCTACTTAGATACAAAAATCTATTTGGAATCTTTATCTCGAAGATTTAAATTCAAAAATGAGATGTCAAAAATGCTATATATTACTTTTAATTGATGGGGTGTCAACTTATGTTTTTAATAAAAATTTGGTATTAACTAATATAAAAATAAAGAAGCTACCTCCAAATACCCAGCTTATATCCAACTAATAGATGCTGGAATTATTAACTTTTTTAAAGTATATACATTATAGTAATACTGTATAAATTTATATGTAGTACATTACTTTATTAAAGGCTTAAATTTTTTTTTAAGGCCAAGTACAGATATCATCTTATTCAAAACCAGTTGGATACATATAAATTTGCACAAATAAATTAAATTCCTTCAAGCCCAGTTAATATAAAAGAAGCAATTGATTATTATGAATTGGCATGGAATGAAGTTTTAAATAAAACAATTAAAAATTGTTGGTATAAGACTGGAATTCTTCCAGTTGAATTAGATAGTAATGATTTACTATTAGAGGACTAAGATAAATATTATAAAGATTAATTAGATATTCATTATTAATTAAATAGCTTCCTATTAATGCTAATAATATTTTATCAGTATCAGAATATATAAAGATCAATAATGAATTATCTACAACTGCAATTTCATCAAATCAAGAAATTATAGCTGCACTTTAGAAAGATGATGAAGATAATGAGAGTGAACCCCGATTCAAATCTCACTTAAGACAGCAATAAAAAGCCTAGAAAATATTAGATTATTTGTAGCTAATCCACCAGAAAATCTGTGTATTGAAAATAAAGATTCAAAAATCATAAACTCACTCAAAGAATGAATTTTAAGCTTAATTGTACAACAAAAAAGGCAAACAAGTCTGGATTCAATTTTTAATAATAAATAATTGTAGTTCTGAAAGCAGTTAACTTGATAATTATATGCAAAGTAGAGAATTTTAAATTTTTTTTTTTATCCTTTATTTAATTTTTTTTTTTAATTGATTAGTTATCTTAAATTTGCAAGCAGTTTTATTATACAAGCAACTTTAGGTAAATGATTTATAATTGAATATAAATTTATACTATACTTAGCTTTTTAGTAACTTAATTCTTCATATCTATTCTAGAATACTTTATATGTCAACAATTTAAATATCAAACCATTTTTTTCATAGTTTTATTTTGTGCAAGAGGTAATGTTACAGTAGACCATTACTGAATATTACTGTTAGACTAATTAATTTATATACTATTGTAAAATTCAAATGATTCTTAACATTTTATCTAAGTATTTTTTTTAAATAACTTAAAAGACTAATCCATGACAAATCTTATTATAATAATAGAATGAAGGTCTTATTTGAAATTTGAATTTATTTTATAGTTCATTTTTAAATAAAACTAACTATGTTATGTTTATAGAAAGCTAAGACTCTACATATTGTTCCCTCAAACATCATAGTAAATAGCACAAACTCTGAAGATGCTTCTGACCAATATAGACTTAGGTCTTTAAAGGATAAGGGTTTACTTATTAGCTTTCTCGAAAATGTACTCAACTGGGTTTGAAAGTTTTGGTTTAAACATTTTAATAAGTGTAAATTAATATATATAATTCTTATATTTTTACAATAGCAGGATAAAATAAATCAGAAACTTACTATGCAAAGAATTATCTATAGTATTCATTCCCTACTAAGACATATTATAAAGCAAAGTATTGTGTTTAAGGTAAGTTGACATATAAGTGATGCCAAGTAAACACCTAGAATAGTAATTTTTTTAATTAATATTCTAGGTGTTACTCATTTTACTTTTTATTTGTAGATCTTATTTATTGTATTACTATGGTGCTAGAAGCCTATACTCAATGGTTACATAAAGTGTTTCAATTTTTTAAATGGCTATAACTTTTCTTCTAAGAGGTTTTAAAAAGATTCAACTGGTAACTTTATAGAGATATATTAACTTTACATATGTGCCAAAAATCTTTTCAAAATCTCATCACTGTAAAGAGTTGATGCATTTTAAAAATTGAAATTTTATATGTAAATTTATAAATTTACATATAGAATTTTAATTTTTAAAATGCATCAACTCTTTACAGTGATGAGATTTTGAAAAGATTTTTGGCACATATGTAGAGTTAATATATCTCTATAAAGTTACCAGTCAGATTTTTTTAAAACCTCTTAGAAGAAAAGTTATAGTCATTTAAAAAATTGAAACACTTTGTATAACCATTGAGTATAGGCTTCCAGCACCATAGTTATATTAATAATATTTTATTTAGATGTGATATTTACTACCCTTACTATTATTTAACTTTGGACTAGAAATATTGATGAGTAATAATGAAACAATCAATTTTGAAGATTTCTTGAATAGTATAACTTATTTATATTTCATTCATTCATTAAGATACTGTATACTTCAAAATGTTCTAACATATAATAGATTTGAATTTACTATTTTAGTTGATAAATAAAGAATGTATATCTATTAAACTTGCATTTATACTTTAGACAATAGATTTTAAAATATGGAAATAATTTTTTTAATGTTAATTTCATCTTACTTTAATGGAGTTAATAGAAATATATGTATAATAACTGTCTGAATTATAGATCGATAGTGTATTTCATATACAGTATAAAGCAAATACTGAAATTTTATAATTTAGATACAAGTTTTTATACTGAGAACATATTATGTAAACCAAATATTTTATAAAATTATATATATATTTGTTATATTAAGAGTATATTATGTAAATCAAATATTTTTATAAAACTATATAAAGTAATTATGGGTATTGTGGCAGATATGGGTATTGTGGCGGATCTGCTATAACTTATGACCCATCAGCCCAATCTAAACGATTTTTATACCATTCGAATCGTCTCATCGAGACGATTCGAATGGTATAAAAATTGTTTGATTTTGATCACTGGGTCATAAGATATCAGTGTTTGAATGGTTAAATTAAATTTTTTGAAAAAAAAACTAATACGTTATATTCGGACACTATTCTAACGCCAATATCTTGTGACCCAGTGATCGAAATTAAACGATTTTTATATCATTTGAATCGTCTCGATGAGACGATTCGAATGGTATAAAAATCGTTTAGATTGGACCGATAGGTCACAAGGTATTGCAAATTCCGCCACAATACCCTTATCCACCACAATACCCCTTCCAATTTCGTGTAACATACGTTTGTAAATAACTTGTGATCCTGTGATCCAAATTGAACAATTTTGTACCATTCGATTCGTCTCATCGAGACGAATCGAATGGTGCCAAAATCATTCAATTTGGACCAATAGATCCAGAGTTATGCCAAAATTCTCTTAACTCTACCACAATACCCATACTTACCTTATAAATTCATTATATCAAGAAAACTTGATAAATCGAAATATAGATATAACAAAGCAAAACCTCTAGCTCTAGAGCTTTGTTATATTGAGGTTATACTGTAATATTAATGCTTCAATATTATATTTTTTAGTTTTTTGTTTAATTTTATTTTCTATATATAGTCGACCTTCCAAAACTAATATATATAGTAGACAGGTTTTGTATTAGTTTTGGCAGATTATCAAATTTGAAAAATATTATATAAAAGATTGATCACATTAGCCAATCACATTGTAGGATTGAATGCATCAAAAAATTCTCAATCACTATATGACTATGAGTAAATTCATATATATATATATACTTAGCTAAGTGTAATGCATAATGTGTTGTTTCTAGTAAGTATTTAGTAAAATAGTAGTACATATTTGGATAGATATACTAATGCTAAATTTTGATCATAAATTTGTATAGTTAATGCGATGTTGGTATTGTTATATATATATAATATAAATCATGATTTTAATATATCCTAATTTGTGTACTACTTTAAATTAAAAAATATCGATATATGCAGCTTTTTAGTCACTTGATAATGCTTTTTCTATGGCAATACACGGGTGGCAATCAATTAATCACCAATCACTTCACTGACATAACATTTCACTGACAATTATTCACCGACACATTCATTTTACTGACAGTTTATTTCACCGAAGCTCATTTCACCAACAAAGTAATTCTGGTTATTGTCGTTAGGGTCAGGGTAGAATTAGGTAGAATTAGGGCTAAAGTTAGTGTGCTTTTTGAAAAAAAACTTGTCAGTGAAATGAACTTCGATAAAACAAATATCGGTAAAATAAACTCGTTGGTAAGTATTTGTCGGTAAAATGTTATGTCAGTGAAGTGATTGTTAGCAAAATAATACGAACCCCAATACACAAATAGTAAAGCCAATATTGCACAATTTTATAAATTGCTCTATTAAGCAGCTTATTATATACTGCCTAAACTCAGAAAAAAACAAAATCCAAATATATAGAAACTTGAAACTTAAATTATAGAATTAATAATAAATATCTAAATTTAGCTTAATCCTATAAAACAAAGTACAAGAATAGCATTGTATTTCCTAGATATGTATATACTATATGTTGAGATTGGTATTGAATACTCTTAAAGTCCAATCATTATAAATTTCAGTTTATAGCTTAGTAAAACAAGTTGATACAAATATTTAGCATTTTTAAAATAAGTGTAATAATAAATTATAGTGTGCTGGGTTTTTATGTTAAATATAACTATTTGCTTTCATATAAGTACTGCAAAGGGAAAAGAGTACCTCTATTTTTTAATCAATTATTGAATCAATAATTGATTAAAAAATGGAGATGCAAATAATAATAAAAAGACACAAAAGCAACTCTTCCCATAGATCACTTTACCAAATTAGAAACAAGAAGAAAAATCTTTCCTGCGACATTTTCTCTAATATTTATTAAATAACTTGATGTTCAACTTCTAAGTAAAGTTAACCAGTACTCCAAGAACAACCTAAAAGAGATACAATTTCTGCCAAAAGATCTCTCCTGGATAAGATACTAGCAATAAGCATGCTAAATAGCAAAAAAACAGTTTTTCGATCCTCTTACGAAAGCGGTCCCATGGACCCTCAGTTTCTAAATAACCTAAAACAAGCTACAGACAGCATACAAAGAAAAAACAGTAAGAAGCCACAAGTTTCACATCTCGATAAACCTTTAGACCACAACAAAGATATGGCCTCCGAAAGCTCCACCTTCATTAGTAATTATTTTTTTTGACCTTTGAAACCAGTGCAACCTAAAAATACTGATATTGCCAGCTTGCCCCAGCCCAGATACAGAACACACAAAAAACTTTTTAAACATCACTATCAAAGACTGGTCAAAACTCACATTCACTGTTAGCTTCTCTATCCCAGAGCATACTAACACATTCGTCTTCTTTATTGATATTACCAAATCTGAAAAAATCTCAAACCTGACCAACTATCCATCTTAATGGATCTACAACCACAAGGATCTCACCCAATCAGTCCTATTTAACCTCACAACACAAAAGAACAACACTGTAAACATTAGTGCCAAAACTCCCAAATCTACACGTAGTAGTGACCTTACAACAATAATCAATTCTTATGAAAGCAATATGAAACCCTACACAAAAGCTAAGAGTAACGCAGACTTACCCATGATCCTGTACAACTGTATTACAGACTTGGACTCTGATAACGAGTCAAACAAGAGCAATAATAAACAAGCTTATACAGTGTCACAGAGTTTACCAACACTCCATGAACTACTAGACTTTTACTATCGGTCTTCACTCACTTGGCTACTATATATGATGACTGGAGTATCATACCAGATACTACCACCAATATTCTATTCACACAGTTTATTCACTAAGAATCAAAGCTCTGTCTCGTATCTCCCCCTTTGGATCGATACCTTATTTATTTATTACTAATATACATTTGCATCACTAATTATTACAGACTTTCTTATCATTCATGCATTAACATTTTAGACTTTTAATTAAGTCGTAATCACCCGATTCATATATTATGCATTAATCAGATCACCGACATTCGATCAACACGTACCCGATCAATCGCATGGGTACCTTGTAGCACCGCGACACAAGCTAGAACTCCAGTAACTTCATCTCCAAAGTTACAATAACTCGGTCTATCCCACCAAATTTCCCCATTTCCAAATGATTATCAAATACTGCTCTAATCAATTTCTCTGAACTATACCCGGCTATTTGATCTAAATACAATCGTTTGAGAAACTTGATCTTTTCACCATTACATGACATAGAGTGACTCCAATTCACTTTTTGATCTACAATCGCTGCAACACCATACATCCTGGTCGATCAGTGTTCTGACTTTCGTAACCATGCAGTATCCCTAATCCAATTATTCATAAACCTCATATGCCTCATCCATTGCTTTATAAGAGAATTATGGCAGTTGTTATTTAAAGACCTGTTTTCATCATTCACAACTCCACTATCAGTTCTAACTCTACAATCTGAGCTAGATCCTCCAAATTTGATGACCTTTTCATCATTGTTGTTTTGGTACTCCTTGATCACATTATTCTCATTGTTCGCATCATTAATATCATATTTAGTTTTTGTCAACGATTCCAGTAAATTCCTCATCATCGTATCCATTTTTGTAACTTCGTCCAATGGTGCTCCTATCACTACTACCAGTTCCTGGTAATAATTTCCAACTTCAATCATTCTATCAGCATTATCTATGTTAGTGAATCGGTGTGAACTTTCTAATGTTTCTTCCTTATTATCATCAATTTTCGCAGAATCAACTTCCATAGCAGACTTATGATTATAAGTTAATATGCTGCAACCATCCATCTCAAACGATTTTTGATAATCAATGAATGCTTTACGTTCATCCTTTTCAGCATCAATTCCTCTAGCTTTCAGTTTATATGATTCAGCATTTTTATTATTAGATTTCACAAGTATGGTGTTATACCTTTCATTTTTCACCTGATTTGACTTTCTTTTGTCTGACACATTAACGTTCCTATTCTTCTTCCCTTTATTATCGATACCGTCATATTTCATCAATCTACTTTTAATGCACCTTACATTGACATTATCATTCCTCATTGCAATTAATATACATCTAACATCTGCGATATTACTTTTTCTTCTACCATTATTCTCTTTCATCACATAATACTCGTCATCGATGGTTTCATCAATTTTGGATTCTTGTGAGATCACAAACATGGTTTCATCATTATCAGATCGAACCAAACAACAACATTTTCCATCTCTCCACTCAAAACCACATCTTGTTTTCACGATCTACAGCATACCAAGAATGACATCAGAAGCTAATTTATGCTTCACATAAAACTCTTGAACCACTTCAACACTATCTACATCAATTTCAACACTGGAAACACATCCAACAACTTTATCATCTTCATTCAAATGTTTCCAGGTAATCCCTATGCTTCTCGCATATCTCACGCTCCTTAAATTCAAAGATGAACTGAGCCTAATTGATGCTTTTGTAAATCTTTTGTTTACCTTCACAATCTTTCCTAATGTCCTATTATTTTCATTATTTTTACCATCACCTATTCGTCCCATCTTAACCTTTCCCCTTCGTTTCAAACCTTCACAATCTTTCCTTCCAACTTCTATATGACAAATGTCCATGACCTTATTATTTAAACTTCGATCATGACCTTGATCTCTCATAGACGGATATGAACGAGCCAAGTGCCCTTTATGTCGACACAAGTAACACAAACGCAATCCACGTTTTCGTTGTTTCTTTGAAACCTATTCAGGTTTTGTACAACCTTTCTAACTACCGTTTCTACGATATCTTTTACCAACATTACTAAGTACTCTTCACATTTCATCTTCAACTCCAATTCCGTTAAACTGCGTTTAGCTTGCCACCAAGACACCTTAAATTTACCAATTACGATTGGTATAATCTTCTTGATCTTGCACTTAGCAAGTATGACAATCTTCAACAAGTTTCTGCGAGTAGAATCTTCACCTACCCAGATCCTTTATGTCATGGAGTTTACCAACACTCCGTGAACTACTAGACTTTTACTATTGGTCTTCACTCGCTTGGCTACTATATATGATGACTGGATTATCGTACCAGATACTATCACCAATATTCTATTCACACAGATAACACAGTTTATTCATTAAAAATCGAAGCTCTGTCTCGTATCTCCCCCTTTAGATCGATACCTTATTTATTTATTACTAATATACATTTGCGTTACTAATTATTGCAGACTTTCTTATTATTCATGCATCAACATTTTAGACTTTTAATTAAGTCGTGATCACCCGATTCATATATTATGTATTAATCAAATCACTGACATTCGATCAACACGTACCTGATCAATCACATGGGTACCTCATAGTACCGCGACACACAGCAATTTTCACAAAGCTCAACTCCTCACAAGATCCCATCACAGAACATACAAACACTAACACAGGCACTAGTAACACTAATGTGGTACCACCTACAAACGAACTTCCTAACACCAATCCCTCAAACAGCTCTAACATTAATACTACCAAGATTATCACACCCAGACCTAGCACACCCACTCAGGAAATCACACAATTAGTACTCACTACACCTACCTCTAACCCTACCCTCACAGATGTTACATCCTACCCTAGCTCAACCCACAAAAGGCCCAGAAATCTGGCCAATATCTCACCACTTAACACAACTGCCAACAAAGCCACTAAAGCCATAGTAGGCAGTGCATCTACACCAGTTAGAATACAAGTAGACAGAGTGATAACCATAAAACCTACTTATAGCCAAATCACTAAAACCAACCTCAATCTTCTCACCACCAATGCTCCAGAAGATGACATGGAATAGGCCTCAGAAGTACACTTTAAGATTACCGGATACGTGTTATTTCACCGACAATCACTTCACAGACAACTTAGTTCACCGACAATCAATTCACAGACAAGTTCATTTCACCGACAATTATTTCACTGACAGCTCATTTCACTGACAAGTATTTTTTATAAATTACACTAACCTTAGCTCTAATTCTAACCTGACACTAACAACAATGACCAGAATTATTTTGTCAGCGAAATGTTGTTGGTGAAATAATTGTTGGTGAAATGAACTTGTCAGTTAATTAATTGTTGGTGAACTAAGCTGTCTGTAAAGTGATTGTTAGTGAAATGCGCACTACCCAAGATTACCACACCCATCAATGCCCCCTTTGACACAAATCTTTGGTCATATGATGCAATTGCAAAAGCTCTTGAGACCCCAGAAGGTATCTATGTCCTCACCAGCTACAAGCTAACTACTCATAACACGAAACATAAACTACCAGAGGCAATTGCTCTCATGTTTACTCACCAGAACACTAGATTCTTCACCACCTTTACATGTAACCCCAGAACTACTTTGGCACACCAAAAAGAATATACAAACCTCTTTAATACTGCTCTCACAACATATAAAAAAGATAATGAGATTACACTTACCAATACCACAACCAGTAACACTATCCACTCTATGCTTAAGAAGATGCTTATCTCACAATGCCTTTCAAATATCAACTTCTCCAAAACAACACACATACAAATCTACAAAGCCATCCAATATGCAAGAGAATCTTGCAAATCTAAAATACTAGTGAAGAAATCTCAAAGAGATTAGAGCCCAAATCACTAATGCTCTTAAAAATAAGCTTATACCATTACCTGACACACCCATACAAATTCCCAGTGAAATTCTGAAGATTCAACTGTTCAAACTCTCTATTACACAGCGATCACACACTAGAGCTATACTAAATGCTTTAAGAAGAATCTTTAAATTCTCGGAACTCTCAGAAACATACTTTGCAAAACTTCCTCCACTTCCTCCCCACTATAATGGCCTCACAGAGCCTTCGCCAACTATTCCCAATCTCTCACCGATCCTCCCTTCAACACCTAGCTGCATGCAAAAGAAAACTTGCAGATTTTTACACCATCACCAAAATTCCAGATGCCTATTTCGACTTGCCACCCCCAAAAAACCATTACCCACTACCTATCAAGAGTTTAACCACAAAGTGCACAAGTTCTTTCCATTCAACTAAGCCACCTCTACTATCTCACTTGCCGAAGTTGTTTTCTAGCTCAGAGAATATTACATCCTTAAGCTGTTCCCTAATGACTTTTTCACCACCAAACAACTGCTTCCAAAGGATATAAGCAAGATTAAAACCACATCCCTATTCACTGCCCTATTACTGAGGATGCTGAGACAAGAGAGTTTGTCAAACAAGTTTCTCCCTACTACTGAATCCTATTCCCAATTCCAGCAAAAATTATACAAGCCAACCCAACCAACAAACCCACTCTGCCAACTACAGAAGAAATCACCGAACACCTTAACATTTCTATCCTTATTACAACCCCACAGCAACTTACAACTACAGTCAAGTTCCTTTGTAAATACTACTACTTTGCCCAGCTCCCATCTGAATAGATCCATATTGAGAGTAGCATCCCCACCCCAGTAGTAGAAACCAACCCAGCCACAAAGCAAGCTCTCCCTAATATCTCTAACAATATAGAGGAAATTATCAATACTCTCTCCAAACAAGAAATTAGCATCTCTCTTCCAATACAAAACCAACTAGATATTACTTTTACAATGAAAAAATCTTAAGACAATTCTACACAATTAAGAAAATCTCTGACTCTCAACTAGATCTTCCCCTACTCCCTACCCCAAATTGGAGTATCTTTAACAGTACATCTATAATTTCATGTTCAAACACCCCCAGCACAGTCATGTCTTATGCCAGTATTGTACCAATACCAGAGGACCCCTCACATGACCCAATACCCACTGAAGAGCCTAACACCACAGTAGCAGATGCCTCCACCAAAAAAGCCTCATCTACTGACAACAACACCTCTCCACTAGACAAACCAACTCCAATAGATACTAATGAACACACTAATAAGTAATTTCTATAATACACACACCTCTACAACGTTTTAACCTAACACAAACAATACACAAAACTGTAACACTTCCCAAGTTAATACACCTCAACCAGCACTACTCCACCCACTAACCTTTTCCATCTGTACTTACAATGTACAAGGCCTTAATACAAATACCAAAAAAGAGACCTGAGAACACTATTGTTTACAACAGGATTTAGATATTGTCTGCATTTTTGAAACCAAAATATCAGACAAAACAATTACTCAAAAGTGCCTCAAGATCCAGCACTATACCTATCTCTGGTCCTGTACAAACAGCTCTAAAGCAGGAACAGCCATTATAGTCTATAACACCCTTACTCCACATATTTATAGCATCCATACTGTGCTAAGATATGCTATTGCCATTGATCTCTTCTTCAAGCATGACTTCAAATTTCAGATTATTTCACTCTATCTTTCTAGCAATGATGCACAACTCCGACTGCAGACCCAAAACACTATCATCCAGTAGTTGCAACAAGCCAAAGCACTAAATATTGCTCCAATAACCCTAAGAGACTTCAATGCATCTACAGAAAATATCCACTCTTAATCAATTAAATTCAAACTTCTCCAGCACCTTACATTTAACAACATGTATAATCTAGCCTTACACTCTCACAAATCTGCACCTACATGGCACAGAGCCAACCTTAGCAGCAAAATCGACTTCATCTGGGCTTACCAACCAATCCTTCAATATCTCACTGACTATGATACAGATGACTCCAGCACTTGTACCCAAAGTGACTTCAAAATCCTCATCTCCTTTTGGCTCTGCCTTCATGCAACAGTAGAATAATGAAGACACAAAACACGCACTTGCAAATGAGTCTTTGATTATAAGGCAATGACCCCTGATACATGGGAGAATTTTACAAACCAAGTCAGCATGAATCTACAACAACACAACACACCTCTCACAACTACAACTTCAGAGTTTCTTGAAACTACATGGCACAAAATTCAAACCAGTCTTATTATAGCTGCATTCCAGCATATTCCCAACAAAAAGTTTGCAGTATGCAACTTCTACTATACATTTTCATCCAAGGCAACCCAGCTCCATCACAGTCTCAAAAAGCTCAGAAACATAATTAGAACAGTAAAACATTTAACAAAGTCTAACCAACAGATTCTACCACACTTACATATGACTATTGATGAGCTTAACAGACTACACAATCTGGAGATACTCTCTTATATAACCAACACTAACTGGATAGCAAAAGCAAATACTGAGTGGAAGAAGCTATACCACTCACATAGCCTGGAAAACATCAAACAAACATGACATCAAATTACTAAAGCAATTTCCAAAAGATGCACCAAACTCCAAACCAACTCAACCTCAATAATTAACAGCATTCTAAATTGGCACAAAGACCCTGTAAAATTTGACAACATTAAACTAAACCAAGATGTTATTACAGATCCCACTACTATCAAGGCACATATCCAACAGCACTTCAACAACTAGACTGCTACTCGTCTAATTAATGGTATATTATTTAATACAGAGTAGCAAACAGAATACAACTCCAAACCTCATATTCAGCCAGACTGGTACCAAGAAGCACTTTTTACCTTCACCCAGGAGGAGATACTTACTACACTCAGTTAACTACCCAACAACAAAGCGTGTGGCTCCTCAGAAATAAGCTACAAGATGCTAAAACATGCTGGCTCCTCTTTCTTACAAGCCACAACTGCACTTTTGAATAGATGTCTTCTTACCCATACAATCCCCAAACAATAGAGAGAAGGCAAAATCTATCCCATTTCCAAAAAACCAATTTTTGATGGAAACCTAACTAATACCAGGACTATAAGCCTTATAGAGCACATTAAAAGCTCTATACCAAACTTCTTACTAACTGCCTAAACAACATCTTATCAAAACATCCAATCCTAACCCCTTTTAATTATATTGCTCTCCAAGGCAACTCCACCTTATCCCAATCCTCATCCTCAACAACATTATAGAAGATGCTATCTGCAATACTAACCAACTATGAATACTTTCACAAGACATGAGCAAAGCCTATGACTCAGTCAACTTCAGCCTGTTTCAAAAATCTTTATACAGAATTGGTATGCCAGAACCACTCACTACAACTCTTATCAATCTCCTTGCAGATTGGTCCAATAGAGTTATCACCAACCTTGGCCTTACCAACTTCTACCATGTTCAAAATGGTATAGATCAGAGAGAAACAATTACTCTCTTATTCTGGAGAATCTACTATGACCCACTTATTACAAAAATCTCTACACAGCTACTAGGCTATACTATGCAGACATCATGGCAAACAAACCTAATCTCGCCCTCTGCCAAAAGGCTATGCTGCTCTATATCCATCTTTGTATATATAGATGCCACTATCTGGATTGCTAACACCAAAGAAGATCTAAAGAGAATCATGCAAACAGCTTCATCATTCTATAACTTGGCAAATATTCAAGTCAACCTCTTCAAATCGACCTTTATATCAACTTAGCCAAATACTAATATCTCTTTTCTGCAAACAAGCCTAACAACAACTCCCCCTAACCAGCCCTTCAGGTGCTGGTTTATACTTAATAACAAACACACTAAATAAATTAAGCTTATTCAAGAGGAAGCCCTCAACCTAGCTTATATGGCCAACTCCAAAAAGATAACAGACAAACAAATAGCTTATGTTATTAATACAGTTATAGTTCTCACAATGGAGTACAGAATCCACAATATAGTTATTCTCCACACTATTTGTACCCAAATTCTAGATAAGTACTTTATAATTGCCAAAAACAAATCCCATCTATCCCGATCTACCCCTAATAGCACAATGCTCTGCCACCAAATCTACAATATTCACAATATCTGGGAAATACAGCTCCAGCACCATACTAACAATCTACTGCTCAGAGTTAACAATAGCTTCACACTCGGCACTACTACTCATATCAGATTGTAGCAATTACAAAACAATTTATGGTTAACTACTAGTATACTACAACCCTCCAGCCTACTATAGATAGACCCAACAGACATACTACAATATCAAAAATAATTTAGACACTATAGCAAGCAGGTATTAGTCTGATTATAAATCTAAACAGAGCCTGGCCTCAACTTATTCAAGATAGGAACACACCACTCAAGCTTATACTTACAAAGAGCCCCAAGTATAACATATTCAAACAACAGCTCCAGAAAAAATGTATCCTCTATCTAGAACAGCTAAGCTTAGCAGATAACAAATATCTACTAGAGTGGCAACATATCTCACCCAGACTCCGCCACCTTCTCAAGTGAAAGAAACCAGGCTGGTTCTTATTTCTAGAAAATATGATACTAAATAATCTACAGCACTGCCTAATATATTTACAATACCGACTACCAGGTATCAACCCCTTTGCCTACCAAACCAACACAATTCTAAAAAGATTAAAACTATGGATACTCATCTACCAAAATAGTGAAATTATTATAGGTCAAATAAAAAGGAAGTTCAAACAATCTAACACAGTCTCCATCATATACTGGCAACACAATATAGATACTAGGCACTACTTATTATATCCGCTTCCTTCTATCACATGCAATCCATGCCCTGGCTACAAACTTAACTCCAACTATCTTATTAGCCACTACACAGTCGAAGTTCTCACCACTATATCCACTCAATTCTTGGATAGGAAAACAACCAACAAAAAACTTAAACTTAATGCTAATAATGTAGACCTGCTATACTCTACAGCAATCAAACATCTTATTTCCATTCCACCTCCTTCTAATATTAATATTATTGACTCCTTAGCTTCAACTCTCTTTCAAGACAATGAAGCATCCCAAATACTAGTACAACATGCCCTAAACAATACCAATACACAAATTTTTACATTCATACAGATGGCTCAGTATCAGACATAGGTACCACTGACTGCTCTATTGGAGTAGGCTGGGTTCAAATAAACTACAACCAAATTAACAGCAGCTTTTCTGCCAAGATCCTCAACTGGCTCTCATC
>CAJVPU010000244.1:0-20065 GCA_910591775.1 Dentiscutata heterogama | reverse complement strand
ACCACCGGGTTCGTATCTCGAGCTATCTTTTAGGATACTGCCGTAACCTGATCCGTATCTCAAATTACAACCTTCCTATTTTAGTAGTTGTTATGTACTCTTGCCCTTGTTTTGGGTTCGCACAACTCCAGCACCCACATTCGAACTTTTCTTCTTTCCCAGATTCTTTATTGGTCTCTTCCTTACTTCCAGCCGGCAACCTGGAAAGGTTGGTTCACCTAGACTTTAGGTATCTATATAGTCTTCTTTCTCTTGGTACATGCTTCCAGAGCACATGTCCTTTTTCTCCAGTTTGGTGACCCGGCAGTTCGGCTAGTATATCCCCCACTTAAGAACCTGGTCGTTTGATCAAGATTTTTTTGTTTTGAGTTGGTAGGTATATATTTTTTAATTTTTTCAAATATTTGCACTATTATTGTTTGTAAAGATTTTGATATTATAGAAAATTCACACTTATTATTTTTTTTTTACAACAATCTTTACACAATCACCTTCTATTATTACTTGTAAAATATGATATTTATTTTCATATAATATTATAAATTCGAAATGAAACTATTCTTTAGATATTTTACTCATAGAATACAAAATTTATAATAACAAAACTAAAATTTTATATCGTTATTTAATCTTGTCTTAAAAAATAGCTTAACAAGGCTATCATCTAGTCTTTTAATTTTTTTTTTTTTAATAAAATTTTGACTACCAGATTATAATATTTATTAATATTCATATTATCAGATTTTGTCTTACCCAAATCAATATTTTTAGGCTCTAATATCATATTATCTTCAGGCTTAAACACTATATTATTTTTAGGCTCTAATACTATATTATTAAAATATTTATTATTTATAATCATTCTGCTTGAATAATCAAAATCTGCAACCTTTGCTAGATCCTTAATGAATTAAATATTTTTTAAATACTATTAATAATTTAATATTATTTAGCAATCTTATTTAAAATAAATGAATAACTTAAGAAGAATAATATAATAAATTACTAATACTTTACAATAACAATAATATTTTAGATGCTAAAATATTGCAAGCAACTTCAAAATATAGTTATTAATTGGATCATACAAGCATATTAATACAACCTTCAACCTATTATTCTAGATGACTTTAATACCCAGAATACTACCTTTAGCTTCTTATCTAAATTCAAACTTATCAACTTTTTACATTGCTCTAATATGTTTAATATTGGAGCACATCTTCATAATACACACTTTACTTAGTTTAATAGTATACAATTAAGCAGAATTGATTACATCTGGACAAATACTTTTAATCTACAATTTCTTCTTGGTTATAATTTTGACAACAGTAAAACTAGCACTCTTAATGACCACCTTATTCTCTTAACCTCTTGGACCTTTTCTAATACCTACAGTAAACCTTCCTGTATCTATACAAACATTAGCTACAGAATCTTTAATTATAAAGCTATTTTCAACAAGTAGTAGCTTGAATTTTTTAAGCTAACTACACAATTAATCAACCAAAGTTATATTTCTCTTACTTCTAATTCTCCTAATAGTATTGATACTATTTGGCACAAATTACAACACAGTATTATACAAGCTGCAATTAAAACTATTCCTAATAGAATATTTCATAAATATAGCTACAACCATCAATATAGCTCTAATATACTGTACTTTATCTTGGTCTTAAAAAACTTAGTTATTTTATTAAAATTTTTTATAAACAAAACAACTACAATTACTCCAACCTGTTTCTTCTACACATCAACTCTTATATTCTAATTATTAACATATATTCTAACTGCAATCTTTCTTTACTAGACTTTCTTGATCTTCTACTATTCAATCTTGGCTACAACATGTTTACTCTATATGGAAACAAGTTTACTATACCTACTACCTCAAACACTCTTTTTATCTTTATTATCAAATCAATTAGGTATCTGAAAAAAAATATGAAACTCTTGTTTTCAAGCCTACACAATAGGGTTGTTGGTAGTATGCCACTAATATACCATTATAATATATATAAAATTATAATATTGCACTAGTAGTATATCACTTGTGCCAATTACTCTACTACACAAGCTATCAACAGTATACTTAACCATTATCAACCCCTATATACTTTACTAATATCAAACTCTCTAACCAACTTATAACTGATCCAACTCTTATCAAGCAATATATACAAACCAGAGACGTGGAAAAATTTGGATATCAAATTGTAAATCTTTATTTGTATATCAAGTAATATTTGGGTAAAATTTGGATAAAAAAAATTAAAAATTTAGAAAAATTTGTATATTAAATTTTATTATTTCGTTGATTGAAATACAGCATATTTAGCATTTTCAATGAATCTTCACTTAAATTTTGCCTATCTTCTTCTAAAAGATTATTATAAACCAAAAAACTTCTTTTTACAGCACAAGAAAAGATAGGTAACCAAATATAAATTGAAGCTATATTACTTAAAATCGGAAGTGAAGAAGACATTTTAACCCAAAATTCTTCCAAATTATTAAATTCAATTAAGGTCAAATCTAGATTACAATAAAGTCCCTATTCGTGTAATAATTCATCAGAAAGATCATTAAATTCAGAAATTTGTATCATATAATTTTGAATATTATGATTAATAGTAGCTAATTTAATAAAGTAGGAATTAAAAATTTGTACTGCAATAAAAAGAGATCGAAAAGGATGGTGTAAAAAATGATTAACAAATTTTTTACATGCAGCAGCAAAAGCTGCTTGAAATACAGGATTAAAAACATGCAGTTCAGATTCAAGATTTGTAATACACAAATTTACAAAATCTGTACTAGATTCACCATCTTTTAAAAAAATTTCGAGTTGCTGTATTCTATTTTTGACAAATAGAATAACTGAGTCATTTTCAGATTGAAAAAAATTGAGATCTGCAATAAATCTTTTAGCATATTGCCGAATAAATGTCAAATAAATTTGAATTCGACCATATTCTTCAGGATTATTAAAAATATCCATAATTTTGTCAATCGTCTTGGTTGATTCACTTTTTTGTTTTTCTTCATAAAACCCTTGAATATATTTTAAGTAATCACACAAATAAAATGCCATTCGAAACCAGATATTCCAACGAGTTGCAACTGGCAATGGCATAAATTTTAATGATGGATTCGATTGTTGATTTAATCTGTAACACTTTAGATAATGCATATATCGAGTTTTACAAGCTTTAGCATGTGTAAAAGTCTTTTTGATATTCATAATTAACGTTTTAATACTATTAAAATGAAAAATTGATGTTCATGATTCGCTAAAAGTAAATACAGTAAATAACTATATTAAAGTTAACATTATATATACGTATAAAATATATATTTTTATTTATATATATAAAAATAATACTATAATTCATTTACCCAATTAAATTCATTATGTGAGCTAAACAGGTATTATGTTTTAACTGTAACATTATAGGACTTAAAGCTTCACAAAAACATTTTTTCATATAAGCAGCAGAATCTGAAACAATTACTTTAGAAAGAGTAAAAGAAATGTTCTATTTAGCCAAAAGTCGTAAAATAAGACCACCCATAGTTGAGTAATTTACTGTTTGCATAAAATCAACAGATACAAGTTTTGTTACTTCATGGTAAGAAAACAATGTATTGACTACACTACGCCTTTTAACATCTATTGTTTCATTGATTATAATCGCTACAGGGTTTTCACTAAATATATAACGTAAGCTTTCTAAGTAGTTTTCAAAAACTATTGATAAGTATGACTGATGTAAAGTATTAGCTGCAGGTATACAACTACCCTTCTTGCAATATACATTCAAGAATCCATGGAACTTGTCAAGCTTCTCTAAGAGTATGTCAGCCTTAGCTCAGGCTTGAACAAGATTACAAAGAAATTTTTTTTTTTTATCAGCCACTATTAAAGCTGAAGGAAGACACAGTTGTCAGGTTTGGTTTGAGGATTTCAAGTAAGCTTCATGTTTTTTTTTGTAGGTTTTGGAATTTATATGTGATGTAATAAAAGCCTTATTTTCATAACTAACGCTGTGATTACAAAAATGGCATATAAGCTTCCCAGAATCAAAAATAAAATGTTCCAGAAACTCTTGTGCATGGCTATAGGCGCTTGTTTTTTTAGAAGGGCTCATTTTTGTTGGTTTTTTTTTTTTTTTTTTTTTTTTATTCATATATATTCAGAAACACAACTTTCAAATACATGTTCAAAAGACAAAAAAAACAACTATGTATGTTCAAAAGAATAAATTTTGGTTTATTCGTGTTCAAAGAACAAACCATTAAATAATTTATACTAGATTCACATGTAACATTATGCTTATTCTGATTGGTTAAGCCTATCAGCCGGATCACATAAATTTAAAAACAACTGAAATTTGGGTATAATTTGGATATTTATAGGCCAAAATTTGAAAAATTTTGGGTTAAGTACCAAAATTTGGAAATTTTGAAATCGGAGGCCAAAATTTGAAAAATTTTGGAAAAATTTGTTTCCAAATTTTTTCACGTTCCTGATACAAACCTACTTCAATAATTAAACTATTTACAAATCTATTAACTCAACTCTTTTTGACAACTTCTGGTAGCAACAATACCAACCACTTACTCATATCAATACTAACTAGTATAGCCCACTTACTTCTTCTATTACTAAAGATAAAGTTCTTCAAACAATCTTTAAACTTCCTAATGGCAAGGCTTGCAGACCTTCTAGTATTAGTTATAAGATGCTCAAATATCTTAGCTATCATTGTATTTCTTTACTTACTCTACTTTTTAATTGTTGTCTCTCTAAAAACTCTATATTTAAGCTATAGAAATATAGCAGAATTTACTCTATTTCAAAAAACAACACATTCGATAAAAATCTCAATCTTACTCACCCAATTAGCTTAATTAAGTATACCAGAAAAATTTACACCAAAATTTTTACTAATTGACTTAACTATGTTTTTTCTTAATATTCTATTCTTTTATCTTTCAACTATGTTGCTTTACCAGGCAACAGTACATCTTCTTCTATTTATATTCTTAACAACTTTATTGAAGATACTAACTGCAATTATAAAAAGATCTGGCTTCTACCTCAAGATATGAGTAAAGCCTATGATTCTGTTAACTTTGACCTTTTCAAATACTCTCTTTATTACCTTTCTCTCTCTCAGCCTATTATAAATATTCTTTTAGATCTACTTGCTAATTACCAAAATAAGGTTATAACCAATTTTGGTTTAACAAATATATACCAAGTCCAAAATAGTATTAATCAAAGAGAAACTATCACCCCTTTGCTTTAGTAAATATACTATGACTCTCTCATTATTTACATACACTCAACTTTTCCTAGCTATTCATCTTCTGTCTTATAGCTTACCTATCTAAAAAACTTCTCTACTCAAAAACTTAAAGCTAATAGCTTTGTATTGGCTTATATAGATAACACTTTGTAAATTGTATCTAGCCAAACTAAACTTTCTAATATTTTTTCAGTTGCTGAATCTTTTTACAATATGGTTAATATTAGAGTTAACCCAACCAAATCTATACTAATATCCAATTCAAAACCAAATATCTATCACCTAATTTCTTTTAACAATAAAATACTTCAACTTTGACCTACCAATCAGCTATTCAAGTTTCTTGGCTGCTAGTTTACTCTTGACAACAAACACACTAAACAAATCTAACTTATCTCTTCTGAATCCTTTTAGCTAATTAAAATTGCTAGTACCAAACAAATAACTAATACATAGACTAGATATATTATTAACACTATTATAATTCCTACTTTAGAATATAAAATTCATAAACTTGTTCTTAGTTAATTTATATATAACAAGATTTTTAAACAACATATTAATTTAGTCAAACACAAAGCTAAACTTTGCCATGCTATCCCTACTAGTATTTTGCTTTGTCTACAGATTTACAACATTAAAAATATCTGGGATATTCAACTTCAACACCATATTTCCAACTTTATCAAACATCTTAATAGTAAACCTCTTCTTGGTATATTTAATTGAATCTAAGTTTAACAACTCTAGTATAATCTCTGGTCTTCCACTAGCATCTTATTCTACTCTAACCTTATTATTGATGGGCCTAACAAACATACTACCAATTTCAAAATTATATAAATTCTCAAATATATAAATTAGACTATTAGCCCCAACCCCAATACAACTATTTCTTTTACAATTCAAGAAAGTTTTACTTATCTTAAATCAATTCTGTCATCACACCCTAATTATGCTACTTTTAAAAAATAATTACATTATTACCACATCCTTTTTCTTGACCAACTTACTACTTTTAATAATTTTTGTCTTCTTGACTAGAAGCATATCTTTTCAAAACTTAATAAAATCCCTAAAGAAAAGATACCTCAATGATTTAAACTATTAGAAAACTCTACTACAAACTCTCCTGCCAACTATCTTATCTTCCTTCTTCTACAACTATCTCTAACCAATTACTATAGTTATAATACTGGCTATTTCTAAAAACATGCTAAACCTTGGCTTATTTCAATACTTAATAACCAAATTATTGTTAGCAAAGCTCATTGCCAATCTACAAACTCTGGATACATACTAATTATCTACTAGCAATATAACTTTATAACTGCCTATTTATCTCTATACCTTTCTTCCAACACAACCTCTCAATCTTGCATCAACTGCTCTTTTAACTCTAGTCTTATTAATAGCAAATATACTATTCTAATCTTAACTAGCTACTCTATTAAATTCTTTACCCTAATAAATCAATTAATTTTAATACAAACTCTCTTGACTTTATATACTCACTTCAACATCAAGATACTACTCTAGCATACTCTCTTTCCAATCTTATTATACAAACCTTACAAATTTTTTCTATATTTCTAGCTAATTCCGTCTACAATATTCTTTAAAATATTGCCAACGACAATTACCTTTTAAATAATCTTATATTTTATACCAATAGATCTGTCATTAGTTCTGAAAAACCCCAGTGCTTTATAGAAATTGGTTGGCTACAGATTGATAATAACAACAATATTTTTTATATATTTCAAGCACAAATCTCTCTATAATTATGTTTTTTTAAAGCTAAATTACTTGTAATTTTATCTGCTATATATACTGCCCTCAGAAACTGTCATATTCAAATCTTTACAGATTCCCAATCCATTATATCAAAATACCTTAGTCTAACTCAATATCCAATTAACCACAACTCTTCTAACATACCATACTGGTCTATATAGAATACACTTTTTAATTTTTTTCAATTCTATAACTTACAAATTACTTTTTATAAAGTCAAAGCACATCAAAACAACATATTGAATAACAAAACTAATAAATTAGCCCACAATCATCTTAACTCTCTATATATTGTCTTTAACTTTAATAATATTTATAACTCTTTGTTTACTTTACTCTTAAAAGGCTACTCTTTAAACTTCCTACTCACCATAGTATTCAAACTTTATGTTATACAAATATCTTTACTCTTTGGTTATCCTAAAACTGTTTCTAACCCTGGATAAAAATCTCTCAATATCTTAACTGGAGTACAACTTGGCTCTATCATCAAAAAGTTTTTAATTTTATCTATAGTTTTTAGTCCTCTATTCTCAAAACATTTAGAGTTAAGCTTCTTACTAACAAACTTCCTGCTTTATACTCTGCACAAAGAAACTTTTGTTACTCTAATATTTGTTATATATATTAGCAAACAAGTACTATACTATACTAGGCTATATATCTTTTCCCCAACCACCTCTATATACTTATACAAAATTCGCTATGACAAATTCTAACTATCCACAAACTTCAAATTCCTCTATCTTAAATGAACCAACTATACAACCAAATTATTAATCTTGACAGTTTTCAAATTCACAACTTCTCTGACAAATCTTCTATCTTCTTTATACTTTTTGGTCTTATTTTACTTAATATTATATATACAATACATAAATTTACTATATCTAATCAACTATATCAGCAAAATTTTAAAACTACAATATTTCACAAGAATTGCAATTGACATGCAATATTGCAAAAAATTTTAAAAAATTGCGAATAGTTGCGAAATTTATTAAGAAAATTTGCAAACTTTCGATAGGTAGCCATGTTCAGCACATCATTCCGGTCATAATAGTAGTTAAATCATCAAAATCGGCCCAATATTTGCTGAGATAGCTTTATCACAATATTTGCACAATATTTCAAATATTGCACAATATTGTACAATATTCAAAATATTGCACAAATATTGCGATTAAGCTATCTCAGCAAATATTAGGCCGATTTTGATGATTTAACTATCATTATGACCGGAATAATGTGCCAAACATGGCTATCTATCGAAAGTTTGCAAATTTTCTTAATAAATTTCGCAACTATTCGCAATTTTTAAAATCTTTCACAATATTACATGTCAATTGCAATTCTTGTGCAATATTGTGGTTTTAAAATTTGCTAATATAGTATTTCAATTACTTTTTAACTTCTTCTTCATATCAATAAATAATTATTCTCAAATATCTGGATCCTATATTGTAGTTCTAGACCTTGACTCCAATCTCTACAACCCTAGCTATCTCTTTTATCTAAACAATTTTCTAATATACTTTCTGCACTTGATACTTCTAATACTATTTACCAAACAGCATTTTTAAAAATATCTTCTTGGTATTATAACTGAATCAAATATTACACACACCTATTATATATTTTAACTTATCTCAAATCTAGGTGAGCATTGGCTACTCTAGTAGGTTTGAGCTACAGATAAGTCTCTAGATTAGCTACTAAGTCTCTCTAGTTATATATCTGAGTTTTTATTCTTAGCACTAGGCTTAAAATATAAAACTTTTTTTAATCATATAAAAAGTTTTTATTAAGTTTAATAAAGATAAGGGCAAGGTTTCACCTTAAATATTAAAAAAAAAAAAAATACTACAAACAACCTAGCAAGTAAAATTTAAGACTTAGAAACTTTATATATATATAAACAATATATAAATCATAACTTAGATATGGTGTATTTACTATTATTATTTCTTTTCTATACCAATTCCAAAGTGATTGCAATATAATATTTTTAAAAATTCATATGAAATTATTAGTTTTAGCTAATTTAGATAATGCATCAATACTTTATGCTTATCTATATAATCTAATTTATTTAGCTTTAGCTATTTTTAAATATACTAAAACAAAATTTAATACTTAAAAATTTTAGTATATATATATATAATACTATAGTAACTGGTAAGAGAAAAATAATATATTTAAAATTCATAAAACTAACAAAAATTTTTGCTTACTAAAAATTATAGCAAATTATATAATAAGTATTTATATTCTAAAGATAATTTTGTTAATTGAAATTATTTAGCAATTTAAGTTTTTAAATTATTCTTAAATACCTTATTATGAATAATAGTTTTTGCTTCTTGGTATATAATTTCTATTCAAAAAATCTATTATTTAAATTGCACTGGCTTTTCAAATTAGTGAAACAATCTATTGTTTTTACAATAATAATATACAAATATTGTATATAAGATTTATAAAATTTAATTATCTCCCTAATTTAGTAATTAAAAAAGCAATTAATTTTATAATTGCTTATAGTGTTTTGCAAAACCAGATCCAAGTGAATGGATCTGGCATTTTTAATAAAAATAACATTTTATAAAAATACTTGAACTGAAACTATATATATAATTAATATAAAAAATATTCTACTATTTGTCTTTTATATATATTTGTAGTAAGTAGTTATTTAAAGTTGTTGTATAAATAATAACTTTAAATAACTACTACTTACTACAGATATATATAAAAGACAAATAAAATCTATTACTAGTAGAGTATTTTTTGTATAATTATATATACAGTTTTAGTTTGAGTATCTTTTGTAAATTCTACTTTCATATCTATTAAAAATGCTAAATCTATTCAGATCCACTTAGACCTAGTTTTGTGAAATACTAATTGCTTATATAACCCATTGACCTGGGTTATAACTTAGATAAATATCTGATCTATTTGAGTTACTATTTTCTAATCCAGATCAAAGCTCTAAAAGAAGATTTTTAGAATTCTAATAGTAATTAAATCATTCAAATCAGCTTGATAAATCTCAAAATATTTGAGATTAAAAATATAAATATAGAAATCTACAAAGTTACTATTATACAAAGATCAATAATCTATTATAGTATTGTAAGCCAACTAGAGTAACTATAGCCAAGCTAGCATAGCAAACTAAGCTAGCTAAAATAATATAGTTAGCTAGCTAATATAGCTAATAGTTATATGATTTATGAATAGTAGAATTACAATAAATTTGAAAAAAGAGAGTGTAGTAGCTTAGTGAAGTAGTTTAATTATTACCTTACTAAGCAGCAGATTCAAAGTTCGAATCCTACAGATGATGTTTTTGAAAAATAAGCTTATATTATAATAATAATTTTTCATCAATCAGTTAGGTTCTAGAATTTATAATCTTGATAATACCATATTTATATGGAGGCTTTGGCGTATAAAAGACCAAGAAACTGGGATACTGTATAGTCGCAAAATAATGTACATGAGTGTTATTTCGAAAATTGCCTTTTTTAAAAAATGCTATATTTGGTTCGAAATAATGCACATGTGCGTTCTGAAATAACATGCATGGTAAATCATAGAGTAAATCATAAGTTAAATCATGGTCAAATAAATTAATTTAAAAAGGAATCTTGTAAATACTGAAATAAAAATACTTTTTTTGAATTCAAGTAATTAATATTTTTTGTTTTTGGTTTACAGATTTCAACTTGCAGACCTTAGATTTTATTTTAAAAATATTGTAATCTGAGACCAGCGATTTTAAATTTATATATAGTATAGAATAACCTTTAAAAAGACTTATTTTGTTATTGGAAAATATAAAGCACTTGACCTGAAAACTAAAACCCAAAGCAATAGTTATTGCTTTTTAAGCAATGAAAAAGTCGATTGAATTAATGTATTTGTGTATTTGCTAATTCTTTTTTTTACACTTAGATCCAAGTCAATTATACTAAAGATTAAAAAAAAAATGCCAAATGAAGATAAGTACAGAATACAAAGTTTGTAATGAACTTTTTTTTTTTTTTTTTTTTTACTAATCAATTTCTATTATTTTAAGATTAAGCTTCAAAGTGAATTTTACCATTGACAAAAAAAATTATAGCTTTGACATCATTATTGTATCATTAAGCACTATTATATAAAGTTAATTAAAATGCAACAATAAAAAAAAAAAAAAAAAAAAAAATTTAAAAAGCTCTTTAATTATGATTGTGAATCACTATTTCCCACATCCTCTGCATCTTTACCCTCTGTGTCTTCATCCTCTGCATCTTCATCTTCTGTATCATCATCCTCTGCATCATCATCCTCTGCATCATCAGTGTCTCTTATGTTTTCAACATCTAGTTCATTATCAGGATCCATTTCATCTATAAAAATTTCATCCATTCTTGTATAATTCATACAGTTTTGAACAATAGCTTGGAGACAACTTGTCATTTTGTCATTTTCACTGCTATCAGAATTAAAAGTAAGTCCAGATGCTTCAAAAGATCTAGCCAAAAGACTTGAACTAATTTCTTTCTACGTTTCAGACATCTATTTGCAAAAAAGTTCGTATGATGCTTTTTTGTGATTTCCCTTAGCAGTAAATTCTCTTTCTCCTTCATCGATCCATTTATCCTACCTCTTTCTCAATCCACTTTTGAATGGTTTGTTCACTGAAACATCTGGTAGTTGTAAAACACAAGTAGTGCCGCCGGGTATCTCTATAACATCTAGACCTTTAGCATTCAATACCTTAATTACATTTTTTTGAGTATGACTATGATGGCTATCAACAAAAACTACACCTTTTTGCTTGAAAAATCCACCTGGTCTTGTCTGAATAACTTGAGGAATATAAGTTAAGATCATTAGGTTTGTCTGCATATTTGTACAGAGTACCATTGCTAAAACGATATTCCGTAGAAATCTACCTTTTGGTTTTTTTTTTTAGCTTAAAAATGACCATCGGAGGGAGCTTATCTCCAGAGGCTGTGAAACCTAAAATAACTGTAAAATGAAGCTTATTATGTCCTGTACTTCTAATTGCCACCTCACAAACACCTTGAAAATCAAATGTTAAGCTCTGGGGCATGTCGAATCAAACTGGTATTTCATCAAATAATATAACAAACTTTTTTTCAATATTTTTTGTCTTTTCACGTATATTTTATAAAAAGTTACTAACAATTAAGAGCATATCTTCAGGGAACTTTTGCGCAATTTGTGTTCAAACACACTATACCAAATTATGTCATTTTCTAAAATATTTGATCCATCCACATGAGAACTTAGCATCAATGTTCATGGTTTTTTCTAAATTTTTTGCTTTTTTTTCAATCATTTGAGTCATTACAGCAATTTTTTTATCTCATTTTTGCTTAATACAGTCTAATAATTTCTTTTATAATGTAGGATATTTGGCTTTTTGACCGTGACCTTCAAGAGCCCACACCTGGTTTATGTTTCAGTTTTTATTATCTCTAACAGTCTCAAGTTCTAACTTCTGTTTTTTCATTCTTGCATGCATCTTCTATTGATATTGTAGAACAGTAATGCATAACAGTTAAATGTAGACTCTGTATATGATACTACTTCAAGTTTAAATAAGACGATATAGCTTCTTTTTTTGTCTGTGTTCATTTGTAGGTCAGGTAAAAAAAAAAAAAAAAAGGATAAAATTGAATGCAAAACATGTAAACCAACATGCTTAAAAGGCAAATACTGTATATCAGGTACTCACAATAGGTATCTGTAGCACAAAATCAAAATTTATAAAGAAATAAAAAAAAATGTAAAATTAAAATTAACTGGCTGTAAAAGCTGCACAGTAAAGTTTAAGAAACAAATATCTCTTTTTAATTTATTAGTGAGTTTTGGTTTATCTTATTTAATTTATTTGATTGCAGTATTTATGATTGTTTGTTTAATTTGGTCTATTTCAGCAGACTTTAATTTGCTAATTTTTTTTTTGAAAAAAAAAAAACAACTTATAAGTTCAATTATAATTTTTGAACATTGTTATGATGAGGTTCAAAAAAATTCTTTATTATAATATAGGACCCCCATAGCAAAAGGAGTAGATGGGCCAAAAAAATTTTTTTTTAAAAAATTCAATATCTTGAAGGATTATATTAATTAGAATAAAATTATTATAAGATTAAAATTTCTAATTTTTTTGCTTCTTTTGTTGTGAACTAATCTTCAACGCCTTTTATCAAATAAAGCAAGCAACGCCTTTATGTATATTTTTATACACATTATGTACTAGTTAGTATTTGCACAATGTATATCAGTAGGCACTATCATTTCAAATGAAATAAGACTGGTTGTGAAGTTGGAAGATATTTATTGTAAAAATATACTAATCTAAGTCATCTTATTAAATTATATTTATAGCATTGAAGTTGAAATTATAAATACGTTCTATGCCTATATGCGTTATTTGAGCTCATCTATTTTTAGAAAAATCGATTATATAATCTGAAATAATACCCATAAGCATCCTGAATTAATATGCAGGTAGATAAATTAATGCGTAGTGGTGTGTTATTTCGCGACTATATGGTAATCAAAATCTGTTTAGGAAGACTCAAGTAAGAAGTAGCCATAATTTTTGACGATACTTCAGAAAATACTTAAATTTGAAAATTAGTCTAAGATTAGAGAACCAAATAACAACAAGATCCTTTAGTAAGAGGATTTTCTACCATGTTTCGAGCTCTTTTCTATATTTGGATTCTTCTTTTTCATTTATATTTTCTTCTTCTAAATCTGAGATTGTGTTAACTTCTTTATACTTGGTTTTTAGTTTTAAGCCTTTCTTTGTATTTTTTCCAATCCTCTTCTGAGGCTTGTTCAAGATCTATGCAGATTTTCTTATTTTCTTTTTTATATAGTTTTGCTTGGGATATTTTTCTTTCGCTAAGATCAGTTTCTATTTTGGCTATAAGTATCTTGTAATTGCTTGCTGTTATTAGATCTGCTTCATATATTTTTTCTGCAATAATATTTTTTTCTCAGCTTTTTGAAACCCATATATAGTCTATTTTCATTTTTACTCCTCTACTAGCCCAAATAGTTATGTGTTTGTTAGGATTGGTTAATTCTAAAGCATCTTTGAAATTCTTCTTCTTTAAAAGATCTATAATTTGTCTTTTTTTGTTTTTTCTAACTTTGGCTTTTCATTTTTTTGTATATTCTTTACATATTTCTCTTTCTATTTCTATATTAAAGTTATCTAATATAATAAACTTGTTTGGCTTGTGACTAGGTTGGTCTAGAATATCTTGTAAATATTTATAAATTTCTTTTTGTATCTTATCATTAGAGAGTGCTATATATACTATAACTATACAAAGTCTTAGTCTTTTGAAATCTAGTCTTATATTGAGTATATAAAAATTTATATTTTCTACTTTGGAAACATGTTGCTCCTATTTTTTTTCCAGAATAATTCATACCCCCAAGCTTTTATATTTGTTTTCATCTGCTGCTGCCCAGAAACATTTATACTGATTGTTTTCCAAAGTAAGAATTTGTCCTCTTGTTCTAAAATATTTGTTTTTTCTAACCTCATAATATTTAACTTTTTTTCTTTTATAAAATCTAAAATTAAATCTATTCTATTTTTGTTCATCTTGAGTTTATTTATGTTATGAAAACCAATATTTAAAATATCTAAATTTGTTATGTTAAGTTGTGTTATTTGTTTTATATTTGATTTGTAGCTTAGTGAGGTGCTTGCCTTACTTGAATACTTTGAGACAACTGTAGTGACTTTTATGAGTGATCAAAAACTTCCTTTCCTTTGATACTTACTTGTTAACTATGCTAGTCTTCTAGTTGATTAAGTCTAAACAAGATTTGATTTAGAATAGCTCTCATCTCTGTGTTTTCATTTATTAGTTGATATGACTTGTTTTTCTGTTCTTTTGCTATTTTGAGTATTTTTTCCTCATAGTCTTGTATACTAGAAATATTAAGTTTCTGGTTTATTTCTTTTTTACCTAAATACTGACTTTTGGAAGTTGAGCTTTTATGTTCTGTATTGTTAAGTAAAGATCTTTTTTTTGACTATAAACTTGCATTGTTATTAAGTTTGAGCTGTGTCTGGTTTTCTTTATTATTGTTATGATGATTGGTTGTTTTGTTTAAATTGGAAGCATATTTAAGCTTTTTATTTTAGTATTGATTTCTAGATGAGTTCAAATCACACAGTGAATTTTTCCTTTTGTTGTTATAATAATTGTTATTATTAGGCTTATTTTTGTAGTAGTGTTAAATATTAAGGAAAGTTGCCAGTCCAGCTTAGTGCTATAGTAGTAGAGGTTTGTTTTTTGAGCTTGCATTAGGTTTTCTTCTGTCTTGAAGTATGTATATACTCTTTTGCACTGATTTCTATTATGATTACTTAGAGTGTGTACTGCTTGTACTTTGTATTTTTTTAGTTGCCGAAGTAGTAAGCTATTCAGAGCAGTTTTGGGTACATTAAAGATAGTGGTTTTGTACTTGTTTCTTTCTTTTAGCTTCCTGTGATTGAATTTTTCTGGCATTATTCTATAGGTTTTTTCTTGGTCCAAATGTATTGACCAGTTGTCTTTTAATAAGTTTTCTCTTTTTCCAATACTTGTTGCAATTTTGATATATATCTTTTTGGTTTTGTGTTATTATTACCAGGCTAGAAATGTTGCTGTTTCAAAATAGTCAAGATATTTTTTAATTTTATTAAAATTCATTTTTTTTGGAAGATCTCAAATTGTAAAAAAGTATTGTGAGGTGTTTGATTCTTTCTGTAGTAAGAAATTTTCTTTCGGAGCCTATTCTGAGTTATAGATATCTTCATAATGCTTAGTTTTTTTTTTCTTTACTATATTAGTTAGTTTTGTGTTTTCATAATCATTTTTGTGTATTTTCCTTTCTAGACTATAGTTCAAGACCTTACATTCATTTTGTAATAAAGTTTCTTTGATTAACTCTATATTGCTTTTAGTTGGATAACTATCAACTTCTTGTTTTGTGTAGATTCTTTTGCATAAAGTACTTGGGTTATCGATTGCTATATTGTTATTAAGGTTGTTAGATATAGTGCTAGGCTGTGTTACAGAGATTTCTATAGAGATTGGGCAAGATTTGTCATTATTTTTGGGCTATGTAATGTGGCTATCATATTTGCTAATAACTATATTTGGTTGTGTAGAAATAATTTCTATAGCAATTACTTTATTTCTAGTTGCAAAGGTGTCATTTAAGAACTTGTTATTAGCTATGTCCAATTTAATTAGACTTTTTTTCTCTTCAGTTATATCTAGTTTTCTTGTTTTTTTATACTAAATCCATTCATAGATATGAAGTATATTTCATATAATGGCTATTAGATATACATCTTTAGTATCTAAGAAATTTGCTATTCTTTGATCATTATCAAGTATCATTGTATTCTGTTTGTTATATAATTCAAGTCTATCTTTCTCAGACTTGTTGAATATATTTCTATATTCCTCTAGAGTAGGCATTTTACGTATTGTTTGTTTGTTCTTTATATTTGTTTATTTGGTTTTGTTTTGCTTTGCTTGCTACATGTTTGTTTGTTTTGTTGCTTAATTATCTAATTGTATTTTGTTTGTTTATTTGTTTGTGTATTTGATATGAATGTGTTTATTTGTTTTGTTATACAGAGATTTACTGTTCAGAGTGAGAGACAATTTTCCAAATTCACCAGAAAAATTTAAAAAAAGTTAGTTTTTTCTAAATATTGGGTATTAGTGTTTACAGAAAGCAAAGTTTCTCTAAATAACTAGTGCTTAAATTCCTTGCTTAGTCTTTTTGTTTAGAAGTATTTCTATAGATAGCTTAGTGTGTTTTTGTTTTATTTGCTATTTTTCTTAGCTTCGAATTTGGTTACAGTGATCATTGGGAAGAGTTAATAAAATAAAAATAAGTTATTAACTATATATTATGGTTTTTTTATTGGATTTTTTTAAAAAATATAGTAGAGATTTTATATACTATATATAAATATGTATTTATTAAAATTTTAAAGGCTTTAATAAAATAACCAGATATATTTTAATGAGTTTGTGGGTTTTTATTTGATATATAATCAAGTATATTTCTTTGTATTTTTTTTTTTTTTTTTTGTATAAAATTGCAACTCAAAAACTGATTGGTTAATTAGCATATAATTATCACAATTTATAAATTTAATTAGTTAGGATATTTATAGAAGTGATCTATAATTTATACAACCTGAATAGTCACTTCTGTTAGATAAAATAGAATATGTAAATCCTATTTTACCTGATATAAACAAACATTAGTAATTGGCTAGAAATACCTGTCAGTCTACCCAGATCAGCCTGTTAGATCACCTGGGTTAAACAGGTTCAATCTCAAAGAAAGAAATTTGTCTGATTAGCTAATACAGATTAATTGCCTAGATAACTTATTTATATACTTTAAAGTACTTTTTCATAACACAACATTTTATTAATAAAAAATTATTACAAAAGCTATTTGTAGCTTTAGAATAGTGTCAATATTCACTATGCAAAAGAATTTAAAAAAGATCTTACTCCTAATAAACTTTGCTTAGAAGACAAAAATACTATTTACTAATAAACTTACAGAACTATGTGTAATTACAATTTGCAAGAAACAGTCTTCTAACTGAAAAACAGTAACTGAAAATATTATTTCTAAAGATTAAACTAACAAAACTTTTCCAAATTATGTTCAACTAGGTAATACAATTTGTTTAAATTGCTATAATAAAATTATAACAAGAAGTATAGTTGAATTTTAGCAACATGCATTTGAACAGTCTTGCCATAATGTGCCAGAAATCTCTGAAGAAACATCTATAGATATTTTTACTGATAGTATAACTTTTTTACAGGCTATAGAAATAATTACAGATATTCTTTATAAAAGAGAGCAGAATAAACTACTAACAATTTGGGATTTTGAGGAATTTCATACAGTTATGGAATTAAAAGATTAACAGTTAAAGTTTTTTTTAACAAACTATATTTATTGACCAATCTGTAATAAAAAAGCATAAATACAATAGAAAAAGTATCAAAGCAATTAGTATTTTTGTATTATTTTATTTGTAGTATTAGAAATATATTTGTTAATAATACAAAAAGAAATTTAAAAATATATTTAGATTCTCCAGAACACCTAATTCCACAATAGATACCTTAGCAACAATAGGTTTGATATTAATTTCCTGGTTAATTTTTTACTATAAGAATTTTGTATCTCAAAAGTATTTAGCAACTGTGGAAACTAGTCTTAAAGATAGTTCTAATAATATACTACTTTTAAATATTGATGATTATTATAGTATTCACACTATAAAAATACCTATTACAACTACAACATCTGCTCTAGTACATCTCGTCACTATTTTACTTAATTTGATCAAGACCCAACCAGCAATACCAAAACAAGATATTCACAACCTTATATTAGTTAATTCTCAATTGGTTATAACCAGTATTGAAAATTATTTTATGCCAGTATATTTACTTTCTTATAACCAATATTGGGGATTTCAATTTGTGGATGATGAAACCAAGCTTGAAGAATTGATAGTTCATAGTTATAATATTTGTTTAAAAGAAAAAAGAAGTTTAAGATCACTTAAAGACACAGTGCTTGTAGATTTCTTTGAGAGCAATCTTCGTACAATATATGCTTATATTAAGACCATTAATATTGCTATATTAGTCCTAACAATAAATAAATATATTGAAAATAACAATTTTATCTCAGTTATCACTGATTGGCCCAGTCAAATACATTTAAGAACAGCTATATCACAATTTCTTGTTAATAGTAGCTTTTCTGAAATTACTGATAAAATTTTGTTATTTCTTTCAATAATAGGTCCTTTGCATATCTCATTGAACAGTTGTGAATTAATATTTTTTCAATATCAACTATTCTTTTCTGAAATATACAAATATATATTTAACAAAAAGAAAACCTTCCTCAAAAACTAAAGCTATAGTGTATCAACTTATTGTTAGAACTTTCGTGTAGTGTATGGCAAGAAATTGCAAAAAATAGTTGAAATAAAATTTAGTTATATATACAAAGATCCAGAATACTTGATACTTAAAGACTTGCTAGATAATACGATTCCATTAGTTCTTGATATTTATGCAGTATTTTTTAGAGCTGGCAATTTTAATTCTTATCTTGAATCTTGTTTTTGAGTTTGGGTTATTTTTCTTAAGTTTAATTATAAAAACTATTCTAAAGCATCTTTAATATTTCTTTTAGATATTTTCCATTGACAATCCAAAAATTATCTGATTTTGAGTATCATGAAAGCTAAATTACCAAAATTTTTTGATACATTTGTAGAAATCTTTTATATCCTTTTGCAGCACAATACAGAGAAGTATCACTTGGCAGAACAAATAATAAAAGAAAGACAATACTGTATATCAACTATTTATGATTTAATGATAACAGTTTTAAGGAAAATTTTATTTACAATTCAATTTGGGTGGTTTATCAGTATTCTTCTCAGAATATTGAAACTTTAATATGAAAAATAATATGCTTTCTTTTTAATTGTTTTTCTGAGATTTATATTCGTATTAAGCATAAAAATCTTTAATTTACAATTTCACTGCAGATTGCTTTGGTATATCTAATAAAAGAATGAAAAAGGAATGTGATACCAATACAAAAAGTATTTCTATTCTAGCAATGAAAATAAAAGAGATATAGCTTTGCCATTTTTCTTTAGGATATAGTTCTTTGTATAAGCTTAGTTTATCTAATTGTAATTATTATCCCTTAATATGTAAACTAACACAAGCAAATTTGTCTGCATTTTTGCACTTTTTTAGCTCTGATTTACTTTTTTAAAATGCCAAAATATTTAAATAAAACTTTGTACAATTATATTT
>CAJVPU010000243.1:0-20080 GCA_910591775.1 Dentiscutata heterogama | reverse complement strand
TCTCTTACTTCCAGCCAGCATCCCGGAAGGGTCAGTCTGCCCAGGCCTTAGGTGTCTTACTGTTTCCCTTCTGTTGGTACATGCTTCTAGAGCACATATCTTTTTCCTCTAGTTGTGACCCGGCAGTTCAGCTGGTGTGTCCCTCCACTTAAGGACCTGGTCACTTGGTTTTCTGGTCTTAGTCTCCAATTCCAAATTCAGTCTTCCTGTAGCACTGTTAAAGATCATACTACCTCCCTACTCGGGACTTGCCAAATGGGTTTTCAGTAATTCTGGTTTAATTATAATAATTAATAAAAAATATCAATATTATAATTAGATAATAATTTTTACAAAGTTAATTTTGTCTATAAGCTAATAGATCTTATATATGTAGTAAAAAGGTTCTAATGCTTTTTTATTACTATAATTTTATACTAAACTCTACATATAATAAAGTCTTAAATTGTATACGTATAATGTAAATTTATATTATTACCATTAGTATTATTATATATTTGAAATTACAAAAAAGTTTAAAATGTATTAATTAATTATTACTTGTTATTTTTTTAAAAATATAAGCATGTTAATAAAGAACACATCATTAAAATTTGATCAGGTTGTTGTAGAGATATCTTCACTCATAGTTAAAAAAAAATTAGACACAGTTTTTATTTTGGTAGATGTTTTGATTTTTCTCTAACTTTGAGCGAAGATATTTGACCAAACTTGTTTAAACCTTTTTTATTTAAATTCTGTAGATTTATATAATTTAAATAAGAAAAGTTTTAATGAATTTGGTCAAGTTATTGTCAAGATATCTTCACTTAAAGTTAGAAAAAAATCAAAATAACCATCAAAATGAAAACTGCGCCTAATTTTTTTTTATTTTTGAGCAAAAATATCTCTACAACAACCTAATCAAATTTTAATAATGTATTTTATATTTAAATTCTATGGATTCATAGAATTCATATAAAAAAATTCATCGAATTTGGCTAAGCAGTTATCAAGATATCTTTGCTTAAAGTTAAAGAAAAATTAAAAATAAATGTTGCACCAAATATTTTTAAACTTTGAGTGAAGATATCTCAACAACCAACTGATCAAATCTGATAATTTTTTTTTATTTGAATTCTATGAATCTATAGAATTCAAATAAAAAAAAAATTTATCAGATTTAATCAGGTGGTTGTCGAGATAATCTTTGCTATAATTTTTAAAAAACATATATTTTTACTGGGTAGAATATTAAACATGGGAGTACATATGATATTTACTGAATTTCTATTAATTTTAAATAATATTTATTAGTATATTAATGGCATTTTTTAATATAATGATCTGTGATTTGCATCTGAGACAAGATCGGTGGCCCAAAATTAAATTGCCATCTAGGCTATCCCAGTTAACAATTGAGCCAATTTATATCTGGGGCACAACATATATACACTTTTTTGATTATATTCATTTTATATCAGGATTTTTTAATTAGAATAATTTGAATTTATTATATATATAAATGTAGTTATATGATAAATTCAAATAATTTAAATTTGTTATTAAACAGTAATATATAGGTACAAAATCAAATTCATTAATTTGAATTTGTCATAATATACGAAATAACTATAATAAATCCAAATATTGATAATTTTATCATAATATTAATAAACCAATTTTATCAAAAATTCATGATCAAAAATTTAATTAATTTATTATCAAATTAATACAATTTTATCAAATTAATGATAATTTCTATTATTTATTATATTAGTAACTATTAGTATATAATTAAATATAGCTTAACTATATTGATATAAGATGTTATAAGATTTTATAAGATCTTAATAAAATTTGAATAAGATGCTGTACATTTATTAGAACTAGTAATGTGCTACTTATATGATATTCAGATTTTTTTAGTATACAGTACGTACAGTACATATAGTATGTATAGTATATACAATATATATAGTATATGTATGATACAAAATTGACAGAGCATAGGATCAATTTTCCAGTCATATGATTTTCTAACGTAATATAAAAAAATTTATTTATGTTAGGGGTTGGGTCAGGGTTTAGATTAGAGTTTGGGTTTGAGAGCTATTATATAGTAAAATTTCACAAGAAAAATTTTTTGTTAAAATCAAAAAGGCAATTTACTAGTCTATATTTCATGATAAACATAAATTTTGCATAGCAAATGTTGGTTTTGATTTTTTTATATTACATCTAATCTCAGTTTTTAATTGGCTAACTGTTATCAGAAAATCACGTGAATGGAAAATTGATCCTATACCCTGGCATTGTTTGTATATTGCAGTATATAAATTACCTATATGCAAAATTTCATGAGTAAATAGAATACAAAAGAAAACTTTTGAAATATAAATAGTTTTATAATTTGTTTTAGAATATCTAAAAATTTTTTATATACTGTACTATATGTAGCACATTACTAATTAGAACTATCTCAAAGGTTCTATATTTAATTTTTTGTAAAAGCTTTAAGTAAAATTTAATTTATAGCTGCAAAATGAATTTTTTTTCTCTAAATTAATAAAATTTAAAATGCTGTTATACTGTATTGTCAAAATAATTATTATAATACAGACTGATCTAATATAAATAAGAAGCTAAATAAAAAATTAGACTCATATTAAATATTTAAACCAATAAATAATTTTTATAGATCAAATTAAAAGGTTAAATAAATTGGAATTTGGGCTCTATAGCTTACTTGTTAAGTTGCTAAACCTCTACGAATTTAAGTTAAGGTCCATAGTTCAAATCAGGCTAGAGACAAAAAAACTCTATAATCTACAGGTGAGAAGCTAAATCAAACATGGAGCCCTGTGGAAGTCCAAGTATAGTATAAATTTGATAGTAAATTTCTGGAAGAAGAATGAACTATAGAGAGTTAGCACTATGTGTGATAAGTGTCAGTTATAAAAGATTTGAAAATTAGGTTGTGCATGTCAGTTTTTAGAAATCAAAAACTATAGAGAGTAGACACTATGTGTGACAAGCGGTAGTCATTGAAGATTTGAAGCAAATAGGTTGTGCATATAAATTCTCAAGGCACTTAGATAATACCAACAACCCAGGTGATTTGGGAACTTGATTGGAAGGGTAATACTAATGTTTCAAACTGGGAGTAGTGAGTAAAGTGGAAAATATAATAAAGATCTTTTGAATGATACCAACAACTCTAAGAAACTAGAATTTTGTTTGGGAGTGTAATACTAATACTCAAACTAGAAGTAGTAATTGAAGCAGTAAATATAGTAAAGATCTGTGATAAAGAATTGGTCTAATTATTTTCTGAAAATACCTCTAGTGCCTATACATGGTTAGAAGTTGCGTTATATATTGTATTATATATTACTAACTTCAGTAATGGGTACCATGCTAGTGTACTATTAGTCAAAGTTCAGGCCTCCTTGCAGTACCAAGCTGGAAGTAAAAATGATTGTCAGTAGTATACCCACATGTAAAAACAAATATACTAGAAAGTCTTTGCCACTCATACTATAGATAATACCAACTTTGGTAGAACTATATAAGACAAGTAATATACTGTAAAGTAATAATCAGAATTTTGATAAATCTGCCTGTTTGGGAAGATTGTGGCTTTAGATCTGGATCATGTTATGGTAGCACCCCAAAAGTTGGCTTGAAATAAGAACATGATAGTGGCAATACAATATATATTCAAATCAGAGTAGTACTAAATTAAATATAAGGCCATATACACTAATTTGGAAGCAATAAGAGCAAAAAACCACTGGAATAAACCAAACTGAGAGAAAAAGAAAGTTGCTACATAAAGTGGATAGGGGGGACAAAATACTAATAACAATACAGAAAACTATATATAGGGAAAAAAGGTAGATAATATGCCAGCTAGAAGTTGATTGATAGAGTAATAGCCATTGATTAAATTCTAATATAGCAAAATATGACTAAATTGCTTAGAGTGGATGTTATTAAATAGTCTAATATAGTACAACTTAATTCCTGTAATATACAATATGTAATAAGTTCTCAAGTTCTTAATTAATAATAATTACAGCATATAAGCAATTTACTAATAAAAAAAAGTTTAAATGAATTAATGTTTTGAATAATAATTAAACTCAATTAATAATTATCACATTATACTTATCTAATAAATTAATATGAATAAGAAAAAAAATAATTGACTATGATTAATAATTAAGTGCTACAAAATAATAATGAATATATAGAACACTGATAGTATATTGTAAAAATAAGATTGACCACCCAAAGAAAAATAATGCAAAATAGACAATACAAATTTTTGAAATTCACAGAATTCTGGATGTTTGATGAACTATTGGTATCTGAAAAATGATGGGAATAAAATTAAGATAGCAAAAATAAAATAGATTCAAAAAATTCTAATATATGTAAAATTAAATATATAAAAAGAGTTTTTCTTCTGTAACAAAAGGCAGTTGAGCTTTAGCCTTCAAAATTCGAATAGAAGTGTTAGCTCTAAGAGGTTTCCCTTTTAATAAATATTCATCATAAATAAATCATCATTAAAGTTCTTTTGTATTTGTGACTTTATATTATTCACATTTTTCGCTTTTAGTAAAAAGTAAAAGAGAGACAGACATACTATTAGTAATCTTATATTAAAATGTAACAATTGATTAATGCCATTGTTAAATTATAATACTGATACCAATACCATGATTCTTTTTACTCACATGATTCACATGATATTATAAATGAAGCTCATGGTTGAAGTCAAATATTGGAACACCAGTGCACTAAGACTTGAATAAATAGAGCTTTTTTTTTAGTATCAAATTAAGTCATCCTACATAACCATACAAGTAAAATCCAAAGATACACTTATTCTAATCTCTAGTTATGCTGCAGCAAGACCTAAAAAACTTGAAACTCAGACCAAGCCTTTTTCTGCCTTCTACCTCAGGTTTTAGAAATCTTGAAATAATTGTTAGATAGTTCTAGTATTTGGATTAGTTAGTTATTTAGATTTTTATTAGTTGGCATTAGATTTTGTTTAATAAAATTCTGAGCAGGAATATTAGCTAGCACTTGATTTTGACTGGCAAAATTCTAAGTAGAATTATTATGTAATATTTGATTTTAATCTGTATAAAGGCACTGATAAAAAAATAAAAAATTTGATTTGCCGAATAGCACTATTCCTTAATATGCTATTCAACTTATCACATGACTTTGCAGATATGAATATCTGTGAAATTATGAATAGCGCATTCGAATAGTACTATTTGGCACATCAAATTTTTTATTTTTTGCCAGTAAGAGCCCTGACTTATTGATTTTTCTTTTGTCAATTACTATTTTATTTTAGGTTTTTTTTCTATGCAGTAAGATTAATGAAGTGCTAGTATATACGTAATTAACAATAAAACAGAAGTGAATATCTTTATCTGATTTAGACCAGCAAAAATTCATGAACTTCGTGCACTTTTTGAACTTTTGAACTTTTTAAATCGAATTCACTTCGAAAGTTAGTTCTCTAGTAGCTATTCCCTTTGGTCATTAGCTTATATATAATAACAAAAGCCATTTTTATCTTTTCTTGTTCTATTATTAGAATTTTAAAAGTAAAGAGAGAAATTATTGATTAGTAATCAGACCCTTTTTATACAAAAATCAAATAAACTTTAAATTTATTTCATATTACTGTAATTCTAATTTCATAACCACATGATCATTTGATATTTACTAAGAATCTTAATGATTGAAATCGAATACTAAAAACTCATTGCATTAGTTACAAGATTTAGCATTACTTTTAGTATCAAAAAGAAGCATTCGACATAACCTATCAATAAACCACAAAAAGATACTTATCTTAATCTTTAATTGTATCGCAGCAAGATTCATAAGTTTTGAATCTCATACTAAGTTTTTCTATGCCTCATTTCTGCTTTCCAGGAGTCTTAGAACAATTGATTCTATTAATTGGTATTTGGTTTAAATAGATTGATAGTTTTAGTCTAAACACCATTAGTCTTTACCTTGTGACCAATAAAGTTTTGAGTAGGATTATTAAATGATATTTAATTTTGACTAGTAAAATTTTATGTAGAATTATTAAGTAGCATTTGAATTTGGCCAGTAAAGTTTTAAATAAGATTATTCAGTGGTATTTGATTTTGATCAGTAAAGGTTTGAATAGGATTATTAGATTGCATTTGATTTTGACTAGTAAAGTTTTGAATAGGATTATGGCAGAATTATTGATTGATATTGGATGTTGACTAACAATTTTCTAATTAGAATTATTAATTAACATCAGATATTGACTAACAACAGGCATATATTTTGTCAAACAGTCCGTAGTATTTGAGGATTGGGTTGATTTGTCATGATAAAAATTGATACACCCCTATTGTTTAGGTGATATTCATATTAATATTATTATTTGTATCTGATGATTTGTAGCCATATTAGTGCTGATATGGCCTAGTAACGCTGATTGTTAAAAATTATTATCAGAATAAAATTAGAGGTGAAATAGAATGCTGATATAACATCTAATGTCAGAAGTTGTTATCATAATGAAATTGGAGTTAAAAGGATGAACATGAATATTCATTAACAAAAATTAACAAATATAAAGTGTGCTGATGAAATAAATAGTATTAAATATAGCTATCATTATATGTAAAATTTGGGTAAAAAGGATAAACATAAGGCATTATTTATTAGAAATCTGCAGAGGTTGATAATGACAATTGATAGAAATTGTTATTGAAATGGAATTGGAGCTGAAAAGGATATATTTCTGTCAAAAGCTAGAAGTATTAATATGAGACATTTGTTCATTATTAAAAATCAGCAAATATGAAATATATGGCAGAATAAGAAAAATGAATTCTGCGATGATAGATAACTCTAATTGTTGAAATTGTCATCTGAATGAAATTAGAGTTATAAAAGATAAATGCTAATGAAACATTTAAGATTTTGTTTAATTAAATTCTTTTCTTCATGCTATCTTAATAGAATTGGCGTTGAAAGGATAAACATGAGATATTTGTTCATTATCAAGAATTAGCAGATATGAAATTGCGGTTTGTGTCTTTTGATCAAACTTGTAGATCACTGTAATCGGGCAAACAATTAGATGATTGTATAGATGTGCAACAATTTACAAATTTGATCAAAAAGAATTTTACTGAAATCTGAATAGGATTTCAGCAAATCTTCTTTTAGCTAAATTAATATTGGTAAAATAGCTTTACAAAAAAAAAAAAAAAAAATGCCAGAAAACCTTTTATTAGAACATTGGGCTATCAATAAATTGACTTCTCAATAAAGAAGCCTTTAGTAAGTATCTTGTTAAATAAATAGGCTGTTAGTTGTAATATCCAATGATAGGTAAGCAGCATAGTTTAGCTTTGAGCACTATATAGGTTATGCGAGATGAGTATATTATTGGAGGTTTCGGGTTTTAATAATAGTTGGACATTAAGATGATTAACTATTAGAATTATCATGATTATTTTGTTAATTGTGTGTTTAACCTCCTACTTGTTTATGCTTCTATTTAACCTTTCTGTCTTTCTACCTATCTATCTATCTATTTCTATCTATCTACTTATCTAACTTATCCTCCCACTTTAATTCCCATTCTACACCTGATTTAGTTAAATACATTATTAAGGATTTACAATATAATGACATCAAAAAAACAAATATTAGTAAAATGGTTTTTAGAAAATTAAGAAATAATGAAAGCATATTAATAGAAATCAGGTAAATTAACATTTAAAAAAATTAATCTCTTAACTTTTATAACTTGTATTTTGATAAATTTTGAGACTATCTTTATAAATTAATATTCAAAAGAAAGCTTAAGATCTAGGCTTTTTTTTTTGAATAATTATTTATCAGAATAGCTCAAAGTTCATTAAGACATAAGTAGTGAAAGTTAAAGAATTAATTTTTTTTAAATTTCAATTTCTATTAACAGCAGTCTATATGCTAGATTGGCTTTAAGAAGATTTTGTCTAGTGTTATATCTAAAATTTCTTTTATTTTCTTTATTTAATATTTATTATTTTATATCAGTATTAATTTTATTTATTTTCTTATTTGGGTAGTCTGGGAAATAATTATCATGGTGTAGTAGAGCCTATGACTTTCCTAGTTCTAAATGATTCCATATAGGTAACAGCTATGTTCTCATAAAGATTTTCAAATATCTTTTGATTGCAAATAATTTCTCTAAGGCCTAAATGTTTAAGATTCTTACTAGTTCATAAAAACATCAAAATCAAAGAATATTTAATGGCATTCTCAAGATTACATCAAGTTTTAAATCTTCTATCACGAAGAAAGTTTCTCTGAAGAGAGTTAAAGCTTCTAATGGGAGCTTAATACTAATTTACAAATGTATAAGAGTGTAGTTTCAATCTGCAAAGGAGAGATGTATTTAGATTATTTGTATAATTTGATGTATTGATTTATCTATATTAATAAAAAGAATCCCTATCCTGTAATTATGTGTAGTGTATAGCAAAATCAAGCAAAAACTTGATTTTTAAGTTTTTGAATCTATTAATTTACAGTGTTGGTCATTAAGTACAATTTTATTTTTGTAAATATATAAACCTAACAGATATTCGATCTTACTTTAGACTTTGTAATAACTTATTATGAAGTTTAAAATCAGATTAGAGTGAAAGTAGATTTTTGTAATTAAAGCATAATACTGTGAATGATGGATTCAAAAACTTGAAAATCAAGTTTTTGTTTTATTTTGCCAAGTACTAATTATTGTTAGTTGATCAATTTAAACCCTTGATCTTAATCACTATTTGTTCATGATCAAAGCTAAATTGGTTCAAGACTCTATAAAGCTCTCTCTGATCATAATGCCAAAAAGTTAGGAAAGAGAATATCAAGAAGATATTGGATAATTGATCTTGTTAGGAAGGATTTTTTGAAAAGGATTGTGGAAAAGATGGGGTTTGCCAGGATGTAATTGTTAGAGAAATGATCATGTCAGAGAAATGATCATGTCAGGAAAAGAATCATGTTAGAGAAAAGATCATGTCGGGTGGGAAAATTATCATGTCATGGAAATTATCATGTCAGGGAAATGATTATGTTGAGAAAATAATTGTCAGAGAAGTTTCTGTTAGGAAAATATTTTGTTAAAGAAATGATCATGTCAGGAAAAATATTTGTTAGAGAAGTAATTGTCAGGTAAATGATCATGTTGGGAAAATGATCATGTTGGAGAAGCAATTGTCGGGAAAATAATTATGTCAGAGAAATGATTATGTTGGGGAAATATTTGTTAGAAAAATTAGTGTATTGTGGAAATGTTTGTTGGGGAGGTGTTTGTCAGAAAAGTGTCTGTGAGGAAATGATTTTGTCAGGAAAGTGATTGTCAGGGAAGTAATTGTCAGGAAAATGATAGAGACTCTAATGGTGGAATATCAAGTAGGCTTTTGATAGTAGTGGATTGTATAAGATCAATATAATTAGTATTGAGTTTAAGTTGATTATTAGATTTTCTTCTAAAAAATTAGATAAAGAAAATAAAAAAGACTTCAAAAGTGCAGTAATTAGAGATACAATTGGAGTTGAGACTACAGCCTAAACAAGACTTGCAAAAAATAGGAGGAAGTAGGTAATAGTTTAATATGTGATTCTCCAGTCAACTGGTTTAAAATTTTTTTTTATATATAAATTTTACTATAAGTGTAAATGCACATTGCCTCTATCTAAAACTTTTTTTTATATTAAGTTAATCATCTTTCTGACTTAAGAGACTTTTGTAAAGCTTATTAAAATGCATCTAATAGTGGTTAGAACATTAAAATTGGCTTGGTGGGTACCAAGATATCTTTAAAAACCTTTCTTTTACTATATAAATTTCTTTACAAACAATACTATTATTTGCAAAGAAATTTATATAGTAAAAGAAAGGTTTTTTTAAAGATATTTTGGTACCTACTAAGCTGATTTTGATTTTGATGCTCTAACTACTATTAGATGTATTTAATAAGCTTTACAAAAGTCTCTTAAGTTAGAAAGATAATTAGCTTAGTATAAAAAAAGTTTTAGATAAAGGCAATATACATTCACACTTATAGTAAAAGTTATATATAAAAAAAAATTTTTAAACCAGGTGACTGGAGAATCACCTATTAAGTGAAAAGTATCAATATCATATTGCTAGTATGTAATAGAAATTGTATTAGATTGATGAAAAGTTTTGCAAACTTATTTAATAATGATACTATTATTGTATGAGGTAAGTAATTCGAGTTTGAGAGATTTGTTTATAAGATTGGTTTGGTAAGCAAAAGAATTATGTTCTGTTGATCAAAAAGAGAGAATAATTGTATAAGAAGAACTATGAGACAAAATAGTATTTTCTAAATAATTAAACCAAGTAGGCTTTTTCTCTTAAGAATATGAAATAATCTAGATGATAAGTGAGACCAATTAAGTAGTATATTATTGTTAGCAGAACATAGCTATTCAAGAAAAAAAATCTTTTTATACCAAAGCTGTTGTTTAAAAGTGTGATAATTGGGATGTTAAGTAAGAATATTTTCAAGAGGAAAGCTACTACTAGATATAGTTTGTGGCCAGGCAACATTGTAATTAGAAGTAATCAAAATATTAAGAGAATTAAAAAGTTGTATAATTTTAAAAGTAGTAGTATGAAACTCTTTCTGTAGATCACTTTTACCAAATTGGAACAAGAAAAAAAAATTTTTTTGTGATATTATCTTGAAAACTTACTAAGTAAATTGTTATCCAGCTTCTAAGTAAAGTTACTCAGCATATTAAAAGTACTTAAAAGAGGTGCATTTTTCAAAAAAAGTTCTTATTCTATCAAGTTAGTAACAATAAATATATAAACAGCAAAAAACTAGTTTTTTTACCCTCCTGCAAAAGTGGTTCTAAGGACTCTCAAAATTCAAGCAGTCCAGAACAAAGTACTATTAATCTTCTACACAAGAATATCAAGAAATACCAAACAACTCACCTTATCAAGCCCTAGCTCTCTCTTGAAAACATGACTTCAGAAAGCTTTTCTGGCTTCTTTGACTATTTTTTTGTCTTGCAAATTTGTGCAACCAGAAGCTACTTCTGCTATCACCTAGCCATCAGTCTTAGAAATAGAATATATGAAAAGTTTTATTAAAATCACTATCAAAGACTGGTCCAAACCCTTTTTTACAGTTAGCTTTTCTTTCCCAGAATACGCCAGTGATTTCCTCTTCTATATTGATATTACCAAATCTGGCAAGATTCCAAATTTAGTTAACTACCCACTACAATGGATATGTAAACATGACAACTCAATCCTCTTTGACCTCACTACACAGAAAAAAATATTGTAAACATCAGCACCAAACACCCTAAATCCACTCACAACTGTGACCTTACAACTATTACAAATGCTTATGAAAGCAACATGAAACCTTACACAAAGGCAAAAAGCACTGCTAATCTGCCTAGAATTCCATACAACACTATCAAACAAATAGAATCTAACAATAAATCAAACAAAAGAAACATAGAAGATATTACATATTCTGCTACCTCTTATATACTAGTATACACTCTTACAGACACAACTGAGCTTTCTACAGATATCACAAAGGATACAAACAAAGACACCAATACCCTTGTAGAAGCAAACACAACTAGACCTACTCTAGTCACAACTAGTATAGCCACTTCTGGCAATCTTGCTACTAGCCACATAGAAAAATCTATTCTAGCCAGACCTAGCACTCCTACTAACCAAATTACTTCAGCAGCAAATATAGCAATCAGCTTCAATACTACAAACCTAGCCACTATAACTAGTGCTATTACTAATCGCAAAAGACCTAAAAACAATGTATCTTCACTTATTATAGCCCCAAACAAGGTTTCTAAATCTGTACCTAGCAGAATTTCTTGATTTCTTTTTAATACCTAGCCTAACTTCTCCAAATCTACATATATCCATATTATATAAACCAGTTTTAAGCTTCTTGCTACCAATGCTTTAAACAATATAGAATAGGCTATAATTGTCTACAACAAGATTACAGCTCCTACTATTATATCATTTAACACTAACTTGTGGATATACAACAGAATCGCTACAGCTTTTGAGACTTCTACAGAAATACATAGCTTCATTAGCTACAAACTAATCACATCTCACACTATATTTAAACTTCTAAATGCAATTGCACATAAATTTAACCACTTTAACACCAGATTCTTTACTACATTTACTCACAACACCAAAACCACACCCACACACCAGAAAGAATATACTAATCTTTTTGACAATGCCCTAGCTACATACAAAAAAAAAAATAAAGTTACACTAACCAATATCACAATCTACAACATGATCCACATGATGCTTAGAAAAATACTCATTTCACAATATCTTATTAACATCAACCTAAACTGAATACCCTCTAAACTTATAGTCAGAGCTATCATGTATGCAAAGGGCTTTTTATAAATTAAAGACTCAAGTGATGACACATACAAAGAGATCAAAATACAAGTTAACAAGGCAATTGAAGACAGGCTTCTCACTCTACTTGATTCTCCAGATCAGATATCTAAGGAAATTTGTAAGATCTTACTCTTCAAGCTTTCAATCACCTAAAAGTCACATACTAAAGCATTTGTAAATGGCCTAAGAAGGATATTCAAGTTTCCTGAACTTCTAGAGGCATACTTTGCCAAGCTTTCTCCATTATCCCACCTACAATGAACTTATATCTAGTTTGCACCAACTATTCCCTATTACTCATTGATCCTTCTCCAGCATCTTGTAGCATACAAGAAAAAACTAGCAAACTTCTACACCATAACCCAGATCTCTAACATCTATTTCAGCCTACCACCTTTCAAAAAACCTCTTTCTACTACCTACCAGGAACTTAACCACAGAGTCTACAAATTCTTTTCATTCTATTTAGCCACCTCTACTATTCAACTTACTGATATTATTGCTTAGCTTAGAGAATATTACACTTTCAAATTATTTCCTAATAACTACTTTATTGCAAAGCCTTCTCTACCAAAGAACACCAGTAAAATCAAAACCAAAATAGCATTTACTTACCTATAACAAAGGACACAGTAGCCAGAGAATTCTTTAGACAAGTCTCTTCCTACTACAAAATCCAATTTCCACTCTTACCAGAAATCATGAAAGCAAACCCAATTAACAAACCTACTCTCCCTACAGTTAAAGAAATAATAGTTTACTTCAACATCACCTTACCAATTACGAATACACAACAACTTATAAACACAGCCAGACTTCTTTGCAAGTATTATGACTTTACCCAACTCTCTGCTAGCTAGATCAAAATAGAAAACAATCCTCCTGTTAGCACCAACACAAACAATACTAATGCAACCACCAAAATACTTTCTCCTATTCCTAACAACATTGAAGAAATCATCAAAATCCTTGCTAAACACAAGGTTATCATCTCACTTCCAATCTAATAACAAATAGAAGTCACCCCAACTATGAAGAAACTAAGGCAACTCTACACTATCAAGATGATACCTGATACTCTGCTTAAATTTCAACTCCTCACAACCTCTAACTAGAGCATATTTACAACCTAGCAAGAGTATCACACCCTAATATCTCTAGTATCATCTAATCCTTTGCTAGCCTAGCCCCTATTCCAGATAATATTCACTCTCTACACTATCTACAACAGCCCCCACAAAGGAAAATATCCAAGATACTACCTATACAATATCAACAGATACAAGCAATACCTCTTTTGGACAAAACATCACCAATGGACACTAATAAACACTTTTATAATTAACTCTTTTCAACCAACTACTAGTAATACACTTTACTCTTTCATACTTTCTATTAGTACACAAAATGTACAAGGACTTAATACAAAGATCAAAAAAGAAATATAGGAAAACTACTACATACAGCACAACCTCAATATTATTAGTCTAACAGAGACCAAACTTTCTAAAGAAATGATTTGTTATAAGCAGTATAATTCATCACATTATACTTACCATTGGTTATGTACTGACATCTCTTGTGCCATTATAGCTATTATAATCTACAACTACTTATTTCCCCATATTTACAAAATTCTTACAGTTCCAGGCTATGCTATAGCAATTGATCTTCTTTTTAAAAATGACTTCAAATTCTGCATCATTTCTCTTTACCTGCCAAGTAATGACACATAGCTCAGACTGCTAATATAAATACAATTATCCAATAGCTATAGTAAGCTATAGTTCAAAATATCCTTCTAGTCACACTAGGTGACTTTAATGCATTTACAGATAATATCAACTCACAATCAATCAAATACAAGCTTCTCCAATATCTAATATACAACAATATGTACAACCTGGCCTCACATTTCCATAAATCAGCTTCTACATAGCACAGAGCTAGTCTTAGTAGCAAAATTGATTATATTTGGATCTACTAACCAATCCTCCAATACCTTACTGATAATAGCATTGATGACCCCAATTTCAGTATTCTTAGTGACTACAAAATCTTAATTTCTTGTTGGCTCTTTCCTTTTGCTATATCTGAACAATCTAGACACAAAACTCGAACTACAAGAAGAATTTTTAACTACAAATATATGGACAAAAAAAAAATAGGAAAATTTTACCAATCAAGTCAATACTAACCTACAACAACACTACATACCCTCCTCCACTTCTACTTCAGAATCTCTTAAAACCACCTAGCACAAGATCCAAACTAGCATTATTACTTCTACACTTTACTATATACCTAATCAAAAATTTATAGTCTGCAATTTTTATAACACTTTTTCTTCTAAAGCTACACAACTGCACTACAGCCTTAAGAAACTTGGCAATATTATAAAACAAGTCAAGCATTTAATCAAAACAAACTGCCAGACCTATATCTAGCACAACACTATGATTACCTAACTCAACCAGCTATATAATCTTCAAATACCTGCCACTTCTACTACACTCTAGCTTGCTACTAACTGGCTAGTAGCAGCCAACACCAAGTGGAAAAAGCTATACCACACATGTAATTTGGAAAACATCAAACAAACAAGAGGCAATCTCTAAAAGATGTACAAATCTCTAATCAAGCCCCACATCTATGCTTAACAGTATTCTTAATCAACAAAAAAACTCTATCAGATTCAATAACATCAAGTTAGACCAGGCAGTCATTATAGACTCATAGTTAATTAAGTTCTACTTTTAACAATATTTTAATAACTGAACAGCCCTTTAACTAATTAACCAAGACCTACTCAAAGAATACTGGCAGGCAGAATACAACTCCAAACCACACATCTTACACATCTAATACACAACAGTACTTGCTATCTTTACTCATGAAGAAGTACTTCTCACCCTTAGCTAGCTACTAGACAACAAGGCCTATAGGCCCTCTGAAGTAAGCTATGAAATGCTCAAACATGCAGGACCCAACTTTTTATAAGCCATCACAGCACTGCTCAACTGATATCTCTTTTTCCAATCAATCTCTAAACTATAGAAAGAAGGAAGAATCTCTCAATTTACAAAAAACCAATCTTCGATAGCAATCTATCCAATACCAGGCCTATTAGCCTAATTAAGCATATCAAGAAACTCTATACAAAACTCCTCACCAACCATCTAAACAATATTTTATCTGAACACCCAATTCTTTCTCACTTTAATTAAATAGCACTCCCAGACAACTCTATCTTAATCCCAATTTACATCCTTAACAATATTATAGAAGATGCTATATATTGCTTCAACCAACTCTGAATCCTTTTACAAGATATGAGCAAGGTCTATAACTCTGTCAACTTTGATCTTTTTCAAAAATCTCTTTACAGAATCAAGATGCCCCAACCACTTATTAATATTCTTTTCAATCTTCTCTCTAACCATACTAACCGAGTCATTACCAACTTTGGACTTACTAACAACTACTTAGTACAGAATGGTATCGATTAAGAAGAAACTATAATACCATTATTCCAGAGAATATATTATAACCCACTTATTACAAACATATCACTCAACCTGCCTGTCTATATAATGCAAATATCATAGCAACCTAGCCTAATCTTACCCTTCTCGAAACATCTGCTATGTTCAATATCTGTTCTTACATACATAAATAACACTCTCTAGTTAGCCCAAACCAAAGAAGATCTTGAAAAGATAATATATACTGCCTCATCTTTCTATAAAATGGCTAATATCCAAATTAATCACTCCAAGTCAGTCTTTATATCAAACCAACCAGCTGCAAATATCTCTTTTCTGCAAACTAGCCTTGCTTCAATTCCTCTCAATCAGCCATTCAAATTCTTAGAATACTAGTTTACACTAGACAACAAACAATTTAAACAAATTAAACTCATCCAAGAAGAGGCTTTTAATTTAGCATACATAGCCAACACCAAGAAGATAATAGACAAACAAATAACCTATATTATTAATGCCATAATAATTTCTACTATTGAATACAAAATCTACAACATTATCATACTACAATCAATATGTCTAAAAATTCTAGAAAAGTATCTCACAATAGCTAAGTACAAGACCAACTTCTCTCAGTCTACACCCAACAGCACAATGCTTAACCACAATATATACAATATTCACAATATCTGAAAAATACAGCTCTAGCACCATACTAACAACTTTCTTTTAAGAATTAACAACAACTCTACTCTCAGAACTACAACTTATATAAGACTTTAACAACTACAAAATAATCTCTGGTCAACTGCTAGCTTACTTCAACACTCTTTGCCCCATATTGATAGACTCAACAAGCACACTACTACCTGCAAACTTATCTAATTGCTTTAACAAGTGGGTATAAATATAGTAGGAAATCCCAACATAGCCTAGCTACAAACAATTCATAACAGCAACTCACCTCTTGAGCTTATACTGTCTAAAGATGCCAATTATAAAATATTTATACAACAGCTCCAACACAAGCATATTCTTTATTTAGAATAGCTTAGCTTAGCAGACAATGAAAACTTGCTAGAATGGCAACATATTTCTCCAAGATTACAACATCTTCTCAAAGGAAAAAAGCCTCTATAGTTTTTCTTCTAGAAACTATAGTTCTTAATAACCCCTGCTATGAACTATACTTCTACAATTTCACCCACCTTGTATCAACCTATTTGTATACCAATCCAGACTATTCTTAAAAAAGTAAAACCATGGCTACTTATCTACCACCAAGATCAGATTATTATAGAACATATAAGAAAAAAGTTCAATTAGACTAACTAAATATCTATTACACACTAGCAACATAACATAAACCTACAACACTATTTACTATATCCTTTTCTACTGATCACATGTACCCCATGCTCAGGCTACAAACTTAATTCCAATCAACTTCCTAATTATTGTACTATAGAAGTCTCAAATATTTTGTCCACACAGTTCTTTAAAAGGAAAACATACAATAAACAGCTTAAACTTAATACTAATTACATCAACCTCCTATACTCTACTGCTATCAAACATCCTATTACAATTTCACCTCTACCCAACCTAAATATTACAGACTCTCTAGCTCTTAACCTGTTCTATAATAGTGGAGCAAGTCAACAACTAGTACAATTCACTCTTAGCAACCACAACATGCAAACATTTACTTTTTATACTGATGGATCTGTATCAGATATTGGCACCAGCAACTGCTCTATAAAAGTGGGCTGGGTACAAGTCCTTAACAACCAAATTATCAATAGCTTTTCTGTAAAGATTTCAGAGTGGCCTTCTTCATACAAAGCTGAGCTTATAGCAAACCTATTAGCCATCTCTACTTTGCCTCAAAACACAAGAGCAAATATCTTTACAGACTCTCAATCAATTATTGCCAAATATAATAAACTTTTAAGTATTTTCACAAGGTCTACCAAATACTTCAAGTTTAATTACTAGCCCATCTAGCACTTGATTCTTAATATCATCAAAGCTTTTAATATCCAGATTACCTTTTACAAAGTTCTTGCACATGCAAACAACCACTTAAATAACACTGCAGAATTGCTAGCTAAAAAAACTAACAACAACAAGCCCAAACTCTCTATTTCAATCACACCAACTTATATAGCTCTCACTTTACTATCAAATAGCTAGAACACCATGTAGAAAGACCCACAAAACAATTCATTAAAACTCTTGTAGAGTACAAGCCATAGCAATGTGATCTTCCCAAAGCCATAATACAAAATGGGAAAGCTATACATTAACAACTAATTGGAACTCTATCTGGCCCTTCATCAATAACAACCAAAAAACTACTACAAATATTACATTTCCCAAACTAAACCATATAAAAGCTTTCAGAGTCAAAAACCTTCTCAATGACTTACCAATATACTATCACTTTTACCTCATCTCACCCAAAATTTATTATGCCCCTACTTGCTTCTCATACAACAGCCTGGACTTACCTATATACTGGCTTACATGCCAGAATCTCCAAACTCTTATACAGATCAAATATACTTTAATTACAAAAACTATTACTAAGTATCTCACGAATCTGCCTTCTAGTCTACACAGAGCTATGATAAACTTAATCTAATCTCACCAACTTCCCCAATACTCCTTCTCCCCACCACACCTACTATTAATTACCCTAAAAGGGCTAATTCTATCTTACCTTTTGCAAACACTATTAACACTACAAAGAGGCAGCAGACATTATTGTTCAGCCTTACTACATATATGAACAAATATAGAAGCTATACTGTGACAGATTTGTGAAGTAGAAAAAACAAAACAATATATATACACATTACTAATCACCAAGACCAAAACAGGCCTATCACCAAACCTGCTGATGACAAAGAAAATTTATCTACAACTGTCTTTGTGGTATACCAGATCAGCTTCATACAGAAAGTAATAATACTTGCTCTCCAAAAGAACAGACCAAACAGAAGTTTAATCAGTAGTCCAAAGCATGGATCCAATACAGTATATCTACAAACTATATATTAGCTATTCAAAACTAGAAGAGTCTTGACTACTCTAGTAAGTTTAGGTCACAGATAATTAGCTTGAGTTTGGTTGACCCCGGATTGATCTTTTAGTCTAAGCTCTTATTCTTGTATATAATTTATATTTACTTGTTTTGTACAAATTGGGTAGTTATTATAACTATCTAAATAAATTGCCAAATAAAGATATAAACAAGGCCTCATTTTAATAACCAAAAAAATAAAAAAAATATAAAAAAAATAAAAGTAGTGGTATGTCCATTGAGACTAACAATTAAAGGATTAGGGTATTGAAGAATATTAGTAGCCAACTATAGATTATTTTGAAGTTGTAGAAGTTTGATATGAGTTGTTAGACCAAGAGTTGAAGTATTGTTAATACAGTTTAGAAAGTTGCTAATATGATGTTGAAGTTGTATATCCTATAGGCTATAGATGTTATAGAGATTATGGTTGAGGATAGTACTATTAGAAGTTAATTGGAAAAGGTGAGACTTATGTTTAGCAATAGTTAAGTATTTGCCAAGCATTTTGTTACAAATAGAGAGAGAGATAACAATATTCTGAATATGGTATTTAGTAGTTGGGATGATAACAATAAATTGATAATATATAAGATTTGCTTGTCAGTGATAGTTTTGGTATAATTTTTGAATTATGTCAAGTTTCTCTACCAATAGTTTTATACACTTATTTACTAAAAAAATATGTTAAAAAGTTCTATTAAAAAATAATACAACCTAGAAAATCAAGATAAAAAATTATCTTAATACACTGGTCGAAATCAAAAATATTATCCAAATATCTTCAACTAATCAGCCTAGAAGATAGCCTGGTGATAGCCGGGCGATAGGCAGGTGATATTAACCCGATTCATTAGGGATAAAAAAGCTGATAGGTGTAAGATTAAAGAAAATATGTTACATATCGGCGTAATGATAGATAAAACAATATATAATCGGTTAAAAGATATTATGATGATTAAATTTCATCATCAAAGAATCGCCAAG
>CAJVPU010000242.1:0-20107 GCA_910591775.1 Dentiscutata heterogama | reverse complement strand
AAGAAACATTCTTTTTTTTTAAAACCTTTTATTGTTATTATTAAAAAGGGAGCAAGTTGCAATGAATATTTAACGAATTATAGAATGGATGCTACAACATTTGTCAATATGCGTGGATTTGATAATTTGACTCAACAATATTGTTGTACGTGAACTAGATTATTACACTTCACTGAAAATTATGGTCAACGAGCCAATATTTTACGATTTTTTATTTATTATTATCGTTATTATTGTTTTTCAGATATTTTTAATCCCAATAACGGATCACCTGACGTAAATTCTCTTGCATTTGATAATTCTACTCAAAAGATAGCACTCGCATTATGGTCGAGCGAGGCTGCAAATAACACGGTAAAAATATATTACCGTTTGTAAATTTACATCATATTTTAATTTCTTACTAATCTTACTACCAAATTTAGTTAGGTGCCATCACGCAGGATAGATGGTTTTTTTTTGGTACTTTCAACGAATTTGAAGATCCAACATTTGTTAAATTCCAAATTGTTAAAATGGTAACTATATATATTAATTATGTTATCTGTTATCGTTATGCATATTAAACCAAGTTTAGAAAATTCACAATTTTATATAAAAACTTTACAGCCAGCGATTTCTTACATATATTTTAACAGAATCGAAAAATATGATGTTTCAAAAGCAGATGCCATAACCGGTGGTGGTACAAATTCGGGTACACAAACTCACTCCGGAGCAACTATCGTGTACGAGACTACGTTCACAAGCTTTGCTATTGAAGGATTTAAAATAGATTCTCATCTTTGGGTACTTTTTAGGATTATTCCATCCAATTATGTAACTAATACAAAAACAAATTCTCAAGAATATCCTGTAGAGATTTGGTTTAACCGAGTGGAATTTTCTCTATTCCAACTAATTGCTAATATGGGTGGTCTAATAAGCATCTTTAGTGTAGTATATTTTTTTTTGTTAGGATCATGGAAGGTTAATCCTTGGGGCGTTGTACAACGTTATGTAAGAATTTCATTGAATAGTTAGAGAGTTCCAATCCGGATAAATCCATCATCCATTTATCCGTATCTAATTATCCGGATAATTCCGATCGCTCGGATATTCGGCTAATCCGACAAGTATCGGTATTCGGATAATTATCCGGATAAATGCTTTAATGGATTGGAACTCTAAATAGTTAAACTTATTAATATTTTAATATCTCATAATTAATTTATTTTTTAATAGATTCTTAAATCGGTTCCGCCACCTCCAGAATTTTATACTTTCACGTCCAAACCTTATATAGAAAATTCGAATATTCGCCCTCAACATGATAATGGGACCAATTTCTCGAATAACTCACTTCGACATGGTTCAGGAACAGGCCTTTCACTGTCTGATGTACAAACGCATAAAGAAACGAGGGTTTCAGTACCTTCACAGCCCGATATTCCACAATCACCAGAACAACGAGTACATAGAGAATATATGGAACGTTATATCGAACCATCATCATCATCCTCAGACATGGATGATCCAAGAATACAGAAATTAAGGAATGATTTGAGAGCAGAAGTACAAAGAACAATTGCTAATGAACTAGCGAAACTAAAATTATTTTTAAGTAAATATTATCTTAAAGATGTAATAAAGATAAATTAATAATAACTAAATTACTTATATACACGTGATTAAAAATTAGCAGCAATTAATTCATTCATTATATTATTTATAATAAATTATAATAAGTGCTACTACTATTATTGATTTAATAATGAAAATTTACTTTTTTCTTTTAAAAATTATTATTAAATGTTTTCTTACATAAATTATTTTACACTGTGATAACTTCACCAATGCATCCTGAACACCTTCCAATCTCAAAATCGCCACTGAATTGAGAAAATGAAAGTCGACGGTTTGCACTATTTGGTGATGGTAGTCCAGTACGATGGGTTGAATCATTCCGTTGATTCTGATCAGAATTGTAAGCAGCATTAAATCGTCGACCAATTTCACGTGTAGTACCATTACCCATTAATGTAGCTCCATTATTATGTCCTACATTCTCTTTCAATGAAGTAAGAGTGCTCTGAATTTTAGCAACTTCTTGTTCCAGTCTTGTAGCTCTTAATTTCTCTTTTTCTATTTCTTCTGTCAAATTTAATTTATCATTATTTATTTCTACGATTTTTGCTTGTAACTCAGTCAATTGAGATATCAAGTTTCGATTATCGGATGATAATCCGTCATTTTTTGTTGTAATATCTTTAATTCGTTTGGTCAATTTTGAATTTTCTAACTGAGAATTCTGTAATTCTGAGGAAAAATTGTCATGCTCTCTATGCAATTCATCCACTACAGCTATTTTTAATTTTAATTGCTCATTAACTTCAGCAAATTCAATTTTCAGAGCCTCAAGTTCGCTTGATTTCTCCTCGATTTGTTGACTAACACGATTCTTATCATCAGTTAATGATTGAATTTGATTGGACATGGATTCGAATTTTGACATAGTTTCACGTGATTCGCTTTCAGCAATCAAGAGTTTGCTTTCTTTTTCAGAGAGCTGTTGCTCCGCATTAGTTAATAGATGTCTTAGATTTGATAATTCTATTTCAAGTGCTTCACATCTATCCTCTTTGTCTTGAAGAGTTTTTTGTAGTGCTTCTACTTCATCAGATGCAGAACGAATGTTGGCTTTCTCTGTAGTGAGTTGTTCGATTATCGAATCTTTGTTGTTCAGTTGAGACATAAGTTGCTTGTTATCTTTTTCTAGTTGTTCAACACGCGTATTCTGAATTATACAATTTTGAAATTAGAAGAATGTTTATGAAAAAGAATTATTAATAGGGATAAAAACAATACAACACCTGTGATTGCAATGATTCTATTATTTTTTTTTTCTGTTCATCGGAATCTTTCAATCGATCTTCACCATTTCGAATCTTTTCTTCCAATTCACTATTCTGACGTCTTAAAGCGTCAACTAACAATTGACCCTCTTCCAATAATTCCTCACTGCTTTTAAAACGATCTGCCATTGCTGAATATTTTTCTAATTCTGATGCCAATGCAGTCTTTTCTTCTACAAGCAAAGCGATGGTTTGCTGTTGCATACGACATATATTAGCAAGTGCTTCGAAAGAAAAAGGTTCATCACCCGATATACCAGGAGATATTGTTGTGTTCTCAACAGGAACAGAATCAATTGAATTTGATAATAAGTTCGTTTGAGGTTGTTGACCATGAGGTAATGTGACTGGTTGTAGACCTTCAACTAGAGAACCGTGAGATGTCAAACTGGAAACAGAAAACGATTTAGAATTTAAGTTAAAATTTGCAGAATATATACCTAAAACAATTACTGATGATAAAAAACTCACTTTAATACTTGGGTTGCTGGTGCTTCGCTGTTACTTGATACAACTTCGGTAAGTGCATTATTTTCATCGATTGTGCTTGTCCTGTACACAATTGTGAACGACATTAGTGAATCGAGTAATATATGTTAAGTGAATTTAATTGATTTTCGTTTTTTTTGCATCAGTATAAATAATTTTTTATCATCGCCCTTATGGAAAGGTTCAATCTTAGATGTTCTGTAATTTTTTTTTTGATCATCATTCTGTCCTCATATGAATAAGAAATTAACAATGCATACTCTTGTCCAGTTCCATCTGTTCTAACACTTCCAGAATCCGAAGTTACACTGGACCTTCTGGTACTTGTTGCGGCCGTAGACTCCAAACTTGTTCTGCGTGTTGAAGTTGAAGAGCCATCTGTAGAAGCATTTGTGGCTTTTTTCTTTTGATATTTCCTAAGCTAAACACAAGGTTAAAAATTGAACAAAAATTTCGATAAATTGAAGGTAAAAGTACCTTTTTCTTGGCTGCCAATAGTTTTTCTTCCCGCGCAGCTTCACTTTCCATATTGTCAAATTTTCAGGCTTTCTTTTTTATTCGAATGGATAAAAAGGTTGCAGCTCTGTCAAAATCAATTAATCACATGAAAATATCCAAGATTGGCGAACTGAAAAAATGTGGTAATAGAATTTCAAATTTTCGTGTAACGTTCTGCAGCAAATAAGTTTATAACAAATAAATGCTTGACCTTTAAAAGAAATTTATTCATTGAGCTTTTAAACCAACGAAAATCTGGGTCAGTAATGGGTCGGGCCCGGCCCATTGCGAATCTTACCATAAAACATAGCGATGCAAGGCACCATAGTATTTTACATGATTTTTACATGATTTATACTATAGAGGCACTTATGTAAAGCGGGCATATTGAATGAAGATAATCACTTTGTAAAATTATTTATTTTTTGTTGTGGCTGATTCTGAAATTGGTTGATACTGAAATTTGGACCTATCGCTATATATTTTGACATGGATTTTTAAAAATTTTTTGGGTGATTTTTTTCTTTTTTTTTAGGGTTATATTTGATAATCAAGAGTATATGTGGATTTTAGCAGGGCTTATATTTTTAAATCGCGACCCCAAATTTCAGCATCAGCCGCACATTTATTTATCATATTTCACAATTTTTTACATTCTGTAAGATGCTTTAATACGGTTACGTATAATTTTTCATAAATCTTTTTTTGCTTGAATTTCAAAAAAAATATAAAATAGTAATGGCAGATGTATTATAGAAAAGAAATATACTTAAATTAACCAGTGGTAATCATCACCACCCCTAATTATTTTTAGGGGTAGGGTGCGGGTATTAAGAATTATTTTTTTTTATATAATATAATATAGAGCTAATATAAGGTTCCAATTTCAGTTCTCATGAGGTTTTTAGGGGCTCTGAACTTAGAGTACCCGATCCCGTTTACTTAGTACATTTTTGAGATATAAGCACCCTGATGATGATCACTAGTTATAGTTAGTAATACTCTAGAGAAAAAAGCAAAAAAGATTGAAAAATTAATTTCTATCGTTGGTCTTATAGTCATTTTGTTTATTCATAAAACTTGGTTGTACTCAACGAACCAAATAAAAATATAAATCAAAGAAGGAATTATGTAATAATTAACCTTTGCAAGACCAAGCAATGAAATCATTCTATCCATAAATTTTGTAATTTTTAGTATATATTCTAATTCTTCTGATTCCGTGATCTTTTGAGATTGTAATTTGATATAAGGCGCCAAGATTTCTTCATTAAGACTAAAAAAACGTTGATCGATATTTTTGCATCTACCGATTTTATATAACTTTTCGTGCCTCATTTAGTGACATAAACGCCCAGATAATTGTTGCCACAGATATGTGATTATTACTTCTTGTATAATAGAGTTTTAATTTCCTAAGTGCTTTCTCAGTAAACTCATGATTATATGTTTTCATTTCAACAGTATTGTTTGCATTTCAACAGTATAAATTCGTTTAGTAGTTTAGGCTGAATGATAATTATCGTTACCCCAAAGGTTTCTACATTTATAAGCAACTAATTTCTTTCTTGTTCATCAGTTGTTATTTTTCTTGCAATTTCAAGGAATTTTTTCCAAATTGAATTTTGGTCTTCCCAATTTTTGGAGTGTTTGAATTTTGCAACTTGTTCGTTCAATTAAATATTAAAAATTAGAAAATGATTAAATATAGTCCTTTTCTTAAAAAAAAAAGAACAATTAGGGTTGAATGCTTACTGTATTGAACAATTTGTTTATTTTAACCAGTTCATTTTTCTTGATTAAAGTTTTCCACTCTAAAGGAGAAGGTGAAAACCATGTCCAATTGAAAAATTTAAAGCATTTTTCATGAACATATCTTTCATAAAGTGACTTGGGAAGGTATTATCGTTGTTTGTCTCAGTGTAATTTTCAATTTATTAAAGTACTTTCGATGCATTCAAATTTATAGTAGTATTAGTGTTATACGCCAGTTTACGATTTATGTTGATTTTAATAACATATATGTTATTTATAATTTGACTACATTGATTTGATTATAATTTAATAAATTTATCGATTGCGTAGAGAAATATATAAATGGGTGCTCGAGAGTAAATATCTGTAATATCACAATTCTTCAGGGGATAAGTTTTACTTACAGGATTTTTGCTCTCGAGCACTCAAATAAAAAATAAATTTAAATTTTACCTTTAATTATTTTTTCGTTCAATATGATTCAAATAATTCGTTTTTCTTTTTTTTTTTTTATATTAAAAGTAATCGAAAAAATCAAAAATATACTATGAATCGATCAAAATATAATCATTGTTTAACATTTTGACTCTACAAGTACACATGAAATCCAAAGTTAATGAGTTTTTTTATACCTTTACGGTAGTTAAAGTTGGAAATATTGAAGAGCTATAAATTAAAGCTTAAAAAATCATAATCATAGTAAACAAATTTTTCCTATAAAAATTTTTATACCATAACTTGTCAAGCTCATCAGGGTATGAAATATGGTGGCACTTAATATTATTCTACTTGGCATTTCTTAAAAAATGCCACGACACAGTAAATTTGACACGACCACTGCACACGACTAAAAATAATCTAACGATTCAAGAACAAGTGACTGAACAAGTAAAAAAACAAGATACTCAAAGTAATTGCAGTCACAACAAAATTAAAATTATCAACGGGTCATTGTTTTTTTATAACTATACTTTGTTGCTATATCAAATTCGTAAGATTGTTATCTGTTATTGTTTAAATCTATTTAATTTTACGAGGTAAAACATACAATGCTCGAATAAATATTAAAATGTATATGCTGCTTAATTTTCATGGTAATCGATATTATAATACCGATCATGCTATAATATACGAAATGACAGAATTAACATAAGCTGATCGTGGTCCGATATATTTGTTACTGTATTTAAAACCAGTATTTCCTGATCCAACTCTTTTTTAACTTTCTTGACTCAGGGTTGCTAATCTAATTGATTTATTTCAGGTACATAAACAAGTTTACTTTAGATAATGAGGTAAAGCTTAATTTTTATTTATTAAAATAAGGAAATTGTATTTCCTTTTGTTAATTTATCTATAATCTGCTATCGCTATTTCAAATTGTGGTAAATTAGTGGTTTCATTTGGTGTATCATTGTTATTATTAATTTGCTGTGTGGTGGGAAGCATGATGGAGTTTTCGAATTGATTTATTCTTTTTTTTCTTTTTGATTTTTTGATTTTTTTGATTTAGCAAATCAAACTTAGTGCTTGCTTCGTCAGTCAAGCATTCATATTCTTTTTTTATTTCTCGCTTTCTTATTTCCAATATACGCTGAGTTGTTATCCAGCAATCCTCCAAGATGATAAGCAAAGACTAGGATATAGATCCTTTTTTTGATGATTAATAGCTTCCTTATACCATTTATAGGGTAGATTTTTTAAAACATTGTATATATTCATCTTTCTTTCTAGATATCCTAGATCTCTTGAGGTAGGGTGTAAGGAACTAATTGTCCATGTTTTCAAAACCAAAACTCTCTCATTCAATTTTTCCATTGACTTTCTCCAATAATTAAAAAGTTTAGCGTTTAATATTTTCTTCACAAATTTATCTGATTCAATCATATCGAGGGTTGAGTTCTATCTTGTTTTTGAATCAAGCATTGGATTATTATATTGTGTATTAAAAGAAACACATGATTATATTTTTTGATAAAAATGTAAGGATATTAAGTATATTGGTTTGTAAAATGTAATTGAATTGAGCTTCCACCTGCAGCTTTAACTAGATGCTTACAGATTATAAAGATCATAAAGCGGCTAAATAAGTAAGAATAATTTCCTTAATCTTTGACTGTGATGACCGAAATTTGGCAATTAACAGTCATTACGTGAGTGGTAAGGATATTGGTCTTACTAGTAGGGTAAGGGTAAGGGTTAAAGAATAGGGTAAAGCTTTATATATTGTAATATAGGAAACTTAGGTTTTCCGACAGTTACATGCTTATAAAAAAGAGAATTTTACTACTTTTGATATCAGTCACTCGATTTGTCACATCTAAAATTTTATCATATAATCATCAAACATTACACAAATTGACGAAGTTACAATTTTAAAATTTTTACATAAAGCTTTAGTTGAAATATATAGTGTTCCTTAAGGCAAACTTATTCTTGAGGTTTTTATAAATCAAATAGTACTGGGATCGTACAAAATAAACCGTCCCTTATAGAATACTACACCTTTGAAAGTGAGTAATTATTTTACCTATTTTCGCTTGATTAATTTTTAGGTCGCAAATTCATAATACAATAAGTAACTTACTAGCCACATTAGCATGAGAGCTTTCTCCAAAATGCATCTTCGAAGGGCTAATGCATTATGAATATAATGAAGAAAGTCAGGGTACAGTTTTACCAATAAGTAAATCATATGAATTAAACATTTTATTTTATAACTAACCTTCATTTATGAAAAGTATTCTTTATTTTTAAAACAATTTTAATATTTATTATTTATTTATTTATTTGATTTTTTTGCACCCACTTTTTTGATCTTATGTATTAGTTATACCATCAATCATGAATTTGCTTTTGATCCTAATAAGAAGTATGAATTAACAACCTTTTAACCAGATCTTTAACAACCTCCAAAGAAGAATCTTTATAATTTTCAAGCTCTGATAGAATTTGTTTTTCAGCATTTACACCAACTAAACTGCAGGATTGCCAACTAGAAGAAAAGAACATGTGCTTTAGAAGTATGTACCAATTATGAGGTATCTAAAGCCTAGGCAGACTAACCTATTCAGGTTGCTGCTGGGAGTAAGGAAGAGACTAGTAAAGAATTCAGGGATAAAGAAAAGTTAGAATGTAGATACTAGGGTTGTTGTGAACCCTATAAGACTAAGGAGTAAATAATAGACAACTAATTAGAAAGGCTGTGGCTTGAGTAACTGTGAAATAGCAGCATTCCAAAAGATAGTATGAGATATAAACACAGTATAGCAGCACAGCATGTACTAGTTAAAAAGAAGTTATTGAACATGTAGATAAAAATATATATAGGATATAAATTACTCTGTTTGGCACAGGTTGAAATAAGGCAAATCAGGTTCAAATTGATATCACAATATCCTAATATAAATCTGATTTGAAACAGATATTTGGTGCAAATAAGATACCTATAGGATACAATTTGAATTTATATCAGCTCACAAGATATATCAGCAAAACAATAGCTTTATAAGTAAATCAATAAAGCAAATCTTATAGCTCTATCAATTTATCTATAGAGTTATTGTTTTGCCAATATGTCTTGTGAGCTGATATAAATCCAAATTGTATCCTATAGGTATCTTATTTTATCAAATATCTGTTTCAAATTGGGTTCATATTAGGATATTGTGATGCTGATTTGAACCTGATTTGCCTTGTATGGTTTGCTTTAAGAATAAATGATTCTAAGATAGAATGCAAAATCTATTAAATAGATAGCAAAATTTATATATAGTAAGTAACACCCTGGGTTAAGTTGTAATAGATAACAATTATAAGCAAAAAGTTTAAATAAATATTTCTCATAGTTGGAATGCAAATACAGCAGATAGTGTAAAACCTTTGGGCAAACTATTTAAATTAGGCACTAAAAGTGCATATATAGCTTGATGTACTCCCATTATAATTGTATAAATATCTAGTACACTTAATAAAAAGTCCTCAAGCCAAAGAGACCACTTTAATACAAAAAAAATAATAATAATAAATAATCTAGATACTGTTTATCTATGATAAATTTTTAAAATTACTATTAAAATATGTATTTTTTAAACTTAGATAACTTTTAATAGACTGGTCTGTTTTGAATAATTTTAAAAATAATCATCTTAATGAGATGATTTCAATAAACTCAAAATTGTTAAAATCTGATCACAGAATCATGAAATCATTAAAAATTTTATATTATAAAAATTTTTACAAATTTTATATCTCATGATCTAGTAATCAAGATTTAATGATTTTAATACTATTCAATTCATCTTATCAAGATGGATTAAATATTACTCAAATTGTACAAATTGTTAAATTATAATCACTAGATCCACAGGTTGAAATAAGGCAAATTGGGTTCAAATCAGCATCACAATATCCTGATATGAACCTGATTTGAAATAGATATTTGGCACAAATAAGATACCTATAGAATCCAATTCGGATTCAAATCAGCTCACAAGACATATTAGCAAAATAATAGCTCTATAGGTAAATCGATAGAGCTATAAGATTTGCTCTATTGATTTACCTATAGAGCTATCATTTTGCCGATATATCTTGTGAGCTGATATGAATCCGAATTGTATCCTATAGGTATCTTATTTGTGCCAAATATCTGTTTCAAATCGGGTCCATATCAGGATATTGTAATGCCGATTTGAACCCGATTTGCCTTATTTCTGTAATAACAGGATATTGATATTTGAAAAAATGTTTATAAAAGCCTAACCAACTTAATATATAATAGTCAGGACTTGATAATTTTAATACCATTCGATTCTTATCGATAAGACAGTTTCGAATGATACCAAGATCATCAAATCCTGATTATTAGATCACGAGATATTCGCAAAAAACGATTCAAAACACGGTTCTATACATACAAAAATTTCTGCACAGAACAGTGCTGCAAATCGTTTTTGCAAATATCTTATGAACTGGTGATTAGAATTTGCCGATTTTTTGGTACCGTTCAAACCATCTCGTCGAGATGAATCGAATGGTACCAAAATAAGAGTTTTGACTACGTGTAGTACTCCGCAAAATCAAATCAAAATTTGAATTTGAATCAAATTTTTTAAAAATTTGATCAAATATTTTCAAATATTTGATTCAAATTCAAATTTTGATTTGATTTTGTGGAGTACTAGTTTTGACCATTAGATATCGAGATAGTCAAGTTTTTATGAATATTATTTAAAGATTAATATCTTGTGATCTAGTGACCAGAATTTAAAGATTTAAGCACTATTTGATCCGACTCGATGAGACAAATCGAATGGTACCAAAATTATTAAATTTTGATCATTAGATAATGAGAAATCATAAAATTTGTAAAAAATTCACAGGGTTGCAAATATGTGCACCAAATTCATTTTCCCGATGAATTAAGTATTCTAAAAAGAATACTGATTTTTATATAAATAAAGTATATAATTTTTAAATAAGATAATTTTGATTTTAATTATTTGATGTATACAAGTACTACATGAAATATTCAATCAAATTTTAAAAATTCAGGGCAAATTTGCAGGAAAAACGGTTTAAGGGATGCTACTTGACTTAGCGTGAAGAAATGTGTACGAAAAAGAATAAAACTAAAACAAAACTAAGGATAATAACTAAACAAAACTAAGACTAGAATATACGGTATAAAACAATGAAGCTAAGAGAGAATGCTCAAGAAAAGACACTAAAACTAAGATAAAAACGTAGTAAAAACAAGATAAAACACAATAAAATCACAATAGAATCACAATAAAAAGAGCAGACATTCTATATATAAAAGCTTGAATTTCAGATGCTCCAATTGGATTTTTGTCCCGTCATTGGCAGCACAAAAAGTACGATATCAGTTTATTAGGTAAAAGATAAGAGAATACAGACAGGTTTGTCCATCAAATGTATAGTCCCAAGCAGATTTTTTAGGTATTAAGAAGATATTGAAGTTTTCCAGTTTTTTTTGGATTTGTTGGAGTTGAAGACATTTAGAGAGAAAAAGTTTGAGGTGGTTCACTTGCCTCTGCCTGAGGCGGAGACTTTGCTGTTCTGATTTTATCAAGACTCGTTGTGACCGTTACACATTGATCTTACGATCAGATTGGGCAATAATCACGGGACTATAAAATTTTTTTCGTTACTTCCAAATTTCGATATTGCTAGCATTAGATTTTCGTTAAAAATGCTTGATCCAAATAATCTATCAACGAGCGATATTAGTAAACAACCAAAATTTAAATTCCTAGTAGTGGATTCAGGTCCTTTAATTAAAGGCGCTGACGTTCGTCATTTAGCCGAAAAAGTTTATACAATACCAGAAGTAATTCTAGAAATTCGTGATAAACATTCTCGCGATTTTTTAACACAAATTTCTTTTGATATTGAAACTATACTTCCTAATGATGAGGCCTTGAAAGAAGGTTTATATTTCACCATTTTTTTAATCTAATTCGATTAATCCGAATGTAAATTATTATTATTTTAAATTTATAGTTGTAAATTTTTCGAAAAAAACTGGTGACTATACAAGTTTATCTGCCATTGATTTGAGAGTCATGGCATTAACATATATGCTTGAAGTTCAATCAAATGGCACGGAAAGATTACGTAAAGAACCTGTTAAAGTAATAAAATATTTTTTTTAATCAATTTATTGCAACACACATTTCTTGTTAATAATGACTAAATAAACACGCGTTAAATTATCTAGTCTCATACACAATTTGGTGGCAATCAGAAGAATTTGAAAAAAGCTGAAATTGACACACCTACCCCTCAGTGTGACGATGATGATGACGACGAAGAAGGATGGATAACACCTGACAATATAATGAAATATCAAGAAAAAGAACAAATTTTAAATGTAAAAACAAAGAAAGATGAATCCGTGGATATTAAAGTTGCATGCATGACAACTGATTATTCCATGCAAGTATGTGATAACAACTTAAATAAATTTAGTAAAATTGATTTATTTATTTTGAACTTACATTTTCGCAAACCTGAATTTTTTTTTTTTAAAAGAATGTTTTGTTACAAATGGGTTTGAATTTAGTCTCCGTTGAAGGAGCTAGAATTAAAAAAGTGAAAAGTTGGGTTCTTCGGTGTCATGCGTGTTTCAAGTATTTAAAGAAATTACATTTATCATATGTTTAAATATATATCTATTTTTTTAAAAAAAATAATGACTTTATTATCTGGTGAAATAATATAGAATAACTACCAATATGGAAAAACAATTTTGTCCCTCTTGTGGTGGTGCTACTTTAATTCGCACATCAACTAGCACAGATATGAACGGCAAGGTGACTTATTATTTAAAAAAGAATTTTCAATATAATCTACGTGGAACAAAGGTAACTACAATATTGTGTAAATTAAACGTTATTTATACTAATTCTAAATTCTCTTTATATAAACTTTAGTATTCAATACTAATTCTAAATTCTCTTTATATAAACTTTAGTATTCAATACCAAACCCGAAAGGTGGTCGTAATGCCAACAATCTTATTCTTCGCGAGGATCAAAAAGAGTATCAAAAGGCCTTGAAGAATTATCGTAAACAAAAAGAAGTGGATATATTTGACCCGGATTATGTACCTAAACTTTTCATTGGATCTGGCTCTTCGACTTCTTGTGGAGCTCCAGTGGTTGGCTATGGTCGTAGAAATCCTAACGAAGCTACGCGAGGGAAGGGTAAAGGAAAGAAAAAACGATGAAAGACGATTAAAACACGTGATGCAATGAAGTAAACCATATTGTATTTCAAGCTTGTAATATTTCTAATATTTTATTTAATTATTCGTGATATGAATTAAAAATAATTGTTTTGATTAGTGAGCTTATAAGAATTGAAATTATGTTAATTAATGAAGGCTTTCAAGTATTGTTATGTACATAATATCAGTCTCTTACATTAGTATTCTTATTCAGGTGGTAACATGATTTATCACTATTTAAAGTTCATAATTGAGGTCACAAATTTATGTATTTAATAGTTCCAATATGTTGTAGAGTCACGAATAAACAAAAAAATAAAAATAAAAATACAAAATCAAAGTTATACTTTCGTTTACTTAACTAAATAATACTGAAGTAAGTAATCTCAAAAATATAACTTCTGAAATGTCTCAACGTAGAAAATAAATGAATTGATTGATATCAAATTATTAATACCGTATTGTTGCGCAGAGGTGTAGTTTTCAATTTTGATCTAAATTAAGCTTAATTCGGCCTAATTTCAATTTTGATCTAAATTAAGTTTAATTCGGGCCACGCATTTGTTTTGATCGTAGATCTGCAAAAATCATGATGTAATATTTATTTGTTTTGATATTCATTATATCCTTTTTTTTCAATTTTTACTTTCAACACAACACAACATACACAACCCGCACAATAAATTCGCAGTAAGCGTAAGTAACGTACTTTCGTTCTTTCATTGCCATTTCTATTTATATAAATCCACTATTACAGTAAATAATATAATGTTTAATTAATTATCAAATTGTTAATTAATTTAATAAGATTGGAGACGATATTGAGAAGTTGAGAGACGAGTTGCAAGAGCTGAGAAGGAAAAAGATAAATGGAAAGAAACGTATAAAGAGAAGACTCGATTATATTTCGCGATGCACGAAGCTACTATAACCTCGGCCTTCAATTCTGCTTCCATATCGACCGAACGAATTACTGGATAATCTTTAAAAGTATTATGAGTAAATGCTACTATATTAAATTTAAATTCTAATTTTTTATTTTTTTTTTGATGCGTTAACATACGTACGTAAATATATATTTTTTGTCTCGTCAGCCAATCGAATTTCAAGCTTAATTTCATTGATACGAAAATGTAACTTCGAAATAAGATGCTTTAAAGGTTTTTAACGTAAGAGAAAAAAAAAACATAAGTCATTTAAAAATATGAAACGATAATAATTGTTTGTTATAATGAAGATACAAGTATTAGCTTAGAAACGAAATCATTCTTTCTTTTTACAAAACATAGTCTTATAATTTCGTATGTGCTGTTCCCTTAATTAAATCATTAACCTGAAAATTTTGAAATTAACTTTGACCGATATGATAGTGTAGTAGAAATACCGAAAACAATTTGAACAATTTATAAAAGATGCGGTAGAAAATCTACAAAAACTGCGTTAGAAAATTTGGTTTACAATCAGAGAAGCCCGCAATATATTTACAAGAAGATTACTATTTCAATATATAAATTACGATTCTGAACACAAATTCCAGTTCAAGTGGCTTCTGTATAATGAATAAAAGAAAATCGTTGAAAGGTAGAAAGGTAAAACGGAGCATTCTCACAACAGCAGTTATAACCAAACTTAAAAATAATATAATACAAATAAAAGTTTTATTTATTTTAAGTTATATCTCTACATTTTAAAGCAAACGAAGGAAAACTAAATATTTTTTATTGTTTTTAGTTATATTTTTGTAGTTGTACAGTACAATGTAAAAATTCATGTTTTTTTTTCGAAACTTAAATAATCTATATATTTATTATATTATTAAACATTGATATTATTGTCATTAGTAAGTTCACTTTTTTTACAATCCGAATATTGAGTAGCTTGTCCCAGATTTTTTGTGCTTCGGATTTTGTTGTCGGAATCTTGATTATCGGAATTCTGTTGTAAACCCAAAATTTTTGATTCTAATTAAAAAAAAAGAAAAAATAAATATTAATTCTTAGTAAGTTAAAAATAAAGTACGAATTTTTATATAATTTAGAGACGAGTTTAGCGAACCACCTATTCAAAATAATTTGAGCTTTACTTAATATATTTAAGGAGTTATCTGAAGCTGGAGAAGAACGTTCACAGTACCGGTATGCAAACTGTGGCCACGATGAGCTTTCGATTCTCCAGCAAATATATATTTAAATAATTAAATATATATAGGTTGTGTTGTCATCCACTTATCTGAACCTTTGAGAAGAACGTTCACAGTACCGGTATTTTGCAAACTGTGACCACGATGAGCTTTCAATTCTCAGCAGTAACATTTAAGAGGAGTAAACGACACATGGGGGGGTGTTGTATCCCTTATCTGAAACATGAGAAGAACGTTCACAGTATTATGTAACTGTGGCCACGATGAGCTTTCAATTCTCAGTGGTAACATTTAAGAGGATAAACAACACGGGTATCAAGTGAACTTCTAAAGTTATGGTCTTTACAAGCACTAACAACAGTACTAACGAGAGACGAAACTAATTCCTCATCCGGAACCAGTAGACCTCACCATAACTTCAAGCTAAAAGCATCTCATTGCGCTCTCAACCAATTCACCTGATCGCATAGTTTAAAATATTAAAAATATTTTAAAACATCTGCGTAGTAGATATCTCCAAAAGATATAAAAAAGTAAATTCGGTAAAACGCATAGAGCTTATAACAACTCTCCCATCTAAAAATAATTAAAAAATTCAACAATAAAATTAACCTACCTATAATTCTTTTTAAAGATTATCCAGTAATTCGTTCGGTCGATATGGAAGCAGAATTGAAGGTCGAGGTTATAGTAGCTTCGTGCATCGTGGAATATAATCGAGTCTTCTCTTTATACGTTTCTTTCCATATCTTTTTCCTTCTCAGCTCTCGCAACTCGTCTCTCAACTTCTCATTATCGTCTCCAATCTTATTAAATTAATTAACAATTTGATAATTAATTAACATTATATTATTTACTGTAACGAAAGAACGAAAGTACGTTACTTACGCTTACTACGAATTTGTTGTATGTTGTATGTGTTGTGTTGAAGTAAAAATTGAAAAAAAAAGGATATAATGAATATCAAAACAAATAAATATTACATCATGATTTTTGCAGATCTACGATCAAAACAAATGCGTTATTTAGCGTTAGAGTAATGGCCCGAATTAAACTTAATTTAGATCGAAATTGAAATTAGGCCCGAATTAAGCCTAATTTAGATCAAAATTGAAATTACACCTCTGCGCGTTATTTCGCAACAATACGGTATTAATAATTTGATATCAATCAATTCATTTATTTTCTACGTTGAGACGTTTCAGAAGTTATATTTTTGAGATTACTTACTTATAGATCCTACTTTCCGTGATATTTCCGTGCCACATCCCTGCTTTCTATGCTGATTTCATAATTCTGTAGCATTCTGCAACTAATCCCAAAAAACTCTGCACTGTAAGTTTAAAACAAAAAAAAAAAAAATTCAAGAATTTTGGTATATAGCTAGTGATAGGATTTTTTATTAATAGTTATTATTAATATATACTGTATATACAATTCAATAATACGATTTTAATACAATTTGAACTGTGTAACTATTGTAGATTCTGTTAAAAATAAAGCAAATTTATTGTATTATTTCTACTATATAACATTCGATTCATCTATGAACTGCATGATCGAGTCGAAAAAGGCACGGTTGGAAAGAATTGCATTATATTAAGATGTTAAGATGATTATCGTACTGTATTTATTTACAGTATATAAATCTTCATTATAGATCCCATATATTAGACCACTCAGATTTGGAAAGAGGTAGGAAATAAAGACCCGTATCTATTGTATAACGTTATTTTATATGATATTATTTAGTTTTAAATCAACCCTGGATATAGCGAATCTTTGATATAGAAAACAGTAAATTATTCTGTTTATTGTTATGAGCGCCAATTTATTACATCCAGAGTTGATTTACATCTAGAGTTGACTATATTGATAATAGATCCTCTGCAAGAGTGAAGTCTAAAACGGTTTTTGGAGACCTGTGTGGTTTACATGAGGAATACACTATTATCGTTTATTATAGTTTGATTAACTTAACGTTTGATGAATTAGACTTTTGTAACATAAAACATAATACAATAGTTTAATTCATTAGTGTAAAGTTATATCATCTAACACTAAATAGCTTGAACAATTAAAAAATACATTCTCTAATTTGACTAAATGTCATATGCTGTTTTAAGTTTCGAGCCATACAAACAATTCATGAAAATACTTTAATTTTTGTTATAACTAAATATTGAAATCATTCTAAAAAAAAAAAAAAAAAAATAACCTTACAAATCAGTAGATCAATGATAATAATAAAGTTATATATATATATATATGATAGCCAAATGACTCAATAAATTTAATAGTATAACATATCATACTTTTGCAATAATTTAATATAAAAGGTGCTTTTCTTATTTTACTAAATATTATTCTTTTTTTCAGGTAAGATTTTTGTAATATTCTTAAGATCAATTTTCAAACATCGTGCGTGCCTTTCTCATTTAGAAAAATAGCAATGGAAACCGAATTAGCCAAGCCACGAAATGTCATGCACACTTTATACAAACTACATGATTGGATAAAGAAAGGATTAGTCGATATTAACCCAGATTTCCAACGTGGTAGATATTTTTATAGTAAAGAAAATTTGTTATTTTACGTGATACTTTGAAAAATATCTAAAAGAATCTTCATATTAAAATGCATTTAAATAATGATCACAGGCGTCGTTTGGCGAGGTATGTATTTTTTTTTTATAATATCTCTTTTAATAATTATCTTGTAATATTCTAATTAATGATTTATTATGATAAAATGGATTATTAATCAGATATCAAGCAATCTCATTTGATCGATTCAATTTTTAATAATCTGTATATTCCCCCTTTGATCTTTTCGTGCAAGAAATCAGAAGATAATAATAAATGGATGCGAATTTGCATCGATGGGAAACAGAGATTGACTTCTATCTCAAGGTAAATAATATGATTTTAACCTTTTTTTTTATTCTTTATGAATCATATTAAATTTATTTATTTTATTAGATTTATGAATAATGAAATTCCTCATATTATTCCTTCAAAAGGAACAACCATTAAACGGTATTTCAATAATGAAGGTCTTGATGGAATGAGTAGAAATGTGTTATCCGAAGAAGCAAGAGAACATTTCGAATGTTATGAATTTGTTTGTGGTATGTGTACTATGTGATTTTGTAACTTATATTACCAATACAACACTTTTTAATATGAATTTTAAATTTTATCTTAGTTGAATATTACGATCTCTCGTTAGTACAAGAACATGAAATATTTAGTCGTGTTCAACTTGGTGTTCCTTTAACTACTGCAGGTAAGACTTTTTATGTCACTACGATATTAAATAATTTTTTTTAACACTAATAAAAATTTTTATAGAAAAACTCGCGGTAATTAATACACCAATCACAAACTTTGCTCAAAATCTTTACCGTTCTTATCCTTCTATCTCTAAAATTATCGATACAAAACGCGGAAAGCCCCTTCAAGTAATCTCTCAGGCCCTCCTCATGATTGAAGATTCGGAAAAATGTAAAATCACTGTTAAATGTATAGAAAATTACCTGAAAGATGATCGTGAAGTCCCTTTTGAACTTTCTCAGACGATCAAACAAGTGTTTGAAACTTTATCAACATTAATTGATGTTAATGTTAAATTATTTCATGAAAACCATAAATTTTCACCAATTGAATTTGTCTTTTTCTGTTGGATCGTTGCAAAGTTTCCAGGAATTGGAATAGATGCTTATCAAGATTATTTGAAAAGTATGAAAGAGTACGTTAGAAGATATCACGTAGATGTTAGATTTAATCAAAAAGTTTATACGACTCTTAAAAGATTTGTTGATGAGCTCGATCAAGAAGAAGAGCTTGTAGATGAATTATGGGATGATATTTGTGAAAATGATGAATATGATGAATTATGGGATGATATTTATAAAAATGATGAAAAGGTCGAAGATAAGAATGAAGACCTTGAATCCTTGCCTTCAAAGAAAATTAAGATTAAAAAATGAATAATTTTTATTCAATCAGTAATCGTATTTGAATTATGTAGACTTTATATATGTAAAACATGTTTGTGATTTTTGGTATGCTGAATGTGTATTACAGTATGTTTGCAAGTTTATAACTGTATATTATTCTTTCAGATAAAATGCTAATTTAAACTTAAATCTTGTTCTAACTTATAATCTATGGAAATACTTGTTTCTAACGCACCAATTCTGGAAAGTTTATATTTGAAAATCATGAAATAAGAATATACTTTGATAACTATTATTGTTAATTATATACAGTATATGAGTGCCACAACAACCCCACAAAAAATATAGCTTACATTTAAAACTCATAAAAAGCTGTTTTAGTAATAACCAATTACTCATGCCATGCGCAATTTATTGTTATTGGTTTCAGAGCTTTATCTATAACGTAGCTACATTTTTTTGTGGGATGTTACTGTAATATTAACCAATCCATATACAATACAATACTCTACCGTACAGCGCTGCATACAGTACCCCCTTGAAGAAGTATCCCCTTTAAGTAGTATCCGGGTACTATTGAATCGTAAATTCTATCATTTTTGAAAAATACCCTG